>ML776691.1:212000-236187 GCA_009831015.1 Picea engelmannii
ACAAGCAATGATGAAAAATGATCTCAGAATGATCCCAAACTTTCTTATATTGGCGATTGAAATTTCATTTCTCTTGCATGAAATGCAAAGGAATAAAGAGAAGAAGAATTAACTAGTCAATAACTAGAAAACATTGCTTAAAGCATGGACACCTAGAAGGGGGAACCAAATACTACTATTTGGTAAGATAGAGGAAACACGCTTTGTCCTTTTTTTAAACTTTTAAATGTTTTAATATTTTGATACTAATTATATTTAGATATTTGTAATTACAAAGAACAAGTGATTATGCGTGGAATTTGTAATGTTGCAATTTATAGTAAAGACAATGAGGGTGATGGAATTGAAGTTGATACCATAGAAGAAAATGATACTAATATTACTGAGAATGAAGGGATAAATAGGTTGATCCATGACACCTTTGTTGTCATGGATGAGAACACCTATGGATGAAATATATGAAGATATTTGATGTACCTCTTATTGATAAGGCACAAAACCCCCTATACAAAGACACACAAACAAGTATTGTCTCAACTATTTCAGTTTTGGTCAACTTGAAGGTATTGAACAATATTTCAAACATACATATTACATAGATCCTAAGGTATGCAATATAATTCTTTAAATAAATATAAGTTTTTGTCTCTTTTTTGTGATTATAGTGTATAGGATTTACTATCCACTATTCAGTCTATTAATTTATTTTTTCTTATAGATTATTAGGTGATATTCTCCTATGACCATCAAATAATTTACATCACACATGCCAAGAATTGTGTGCCCTTATGAAAGATATAGGAATGGAGTATCAAACAATTGATGCATGTCCCTTTGGTCATAATATATTTCATGGATAATATGCAAGAAAGTTTGAATGCCTTGAATGTGTAAATTAGTAGATACCGAACAAATCAGATAAGAAATAAGGTGCCTCACACAGTTTTTTATCATATCCCTATGATTCCACGTTTCAAACAATTGTTCTAGTGCAAAAACATAGCATAGTTTATGGATTATCATGCATGGAAAATAAGTGAAGATGGTGTTATGCAAATCCCTAGAGATGGTTTCAATTTAGGTACATCAAGGAAAGATGACCCAATTTTAAAGAAGAACATCATATTGTTAAAATTTTAATGAACATTGATGGTGTCAATCCATTTGGAGTGCTTAGATCCATTTTCTCAGTTTGGCCAACTTTTGTTATAAACAATAACCTTCCTACTTGGATGTCAATAAAGAGGGAGCATGTAATGTTAGCATTAATTGTTCGATGTACTTAATTTTAGGAATGTTCACAAAATACTAATTCCTTTCTTTTTTTGTTAGTACCAAGTTAGACAAATGGATGTATATCTTGAGCCTCTTACCGATGAAATTTTAAATTTATGGGCTAGCATCATTGTTTATGACATCTCCAAACGAATAGGTCAAAAAAAAATTCAATTCCATGGAGTGCTTACATGGAAAATTTGTGATGCCCCAGGGTAACACATTTTTGTGGTATGTAAAGTGCAATTTAATTTTATATATCATCTATTAATTCACATATTTTTTAATTGGTATTCGATTAATATTATTCTATATTTTGCATGACTTCAAACAAAGGGTAAACATGCATGTCCAATATGTCCAATATTTTTATTAAAATATACTTTGAGAAAGCTTACGATCAAGTAGAGTGGCACTTCATTCTATCGATACTCTAAGCTCCAAGGTTTGGTCCTACCTTGATTGGAAATGTTGAAACTCTTTCTAGATAACCAAAACAATTTAGTCATTGGAAGTATATGCTAGGGTTGGTTGGGCATTGGACCTTGTGGCTTACTAGGGCCAATGATGCTTGGGACCTTAGGGATAAGGCCTTCATAGCCTCATGTTTTTCCACCGTTGGTGTTTTTAATATTTTGAACCACTTGAGTAGCATCCTTCACCATCCCTTTAGGAGGTATTGGTAGTTGGATGACTTCGTGTGGGTTGTGGCATCAAAGGATCAACTTGAGAAATTGATGGATAGGCATAGATAAGATGATTTAGGTTGTAACAATGAAAGCATGTGTTGGGTAGAATGATGTAATGAATCAACTACCTATGAAACATATTCCCCACCTGGATGAGTATAAATTCCTTAAGGTMTTTTGATACATTAACCTTAATGTAAATGTAACATTGAGTTCTAGGGATGAAGAATATTTTTAGTTCATGGAAAAGAATGTTAGGGACTTAACCTCCATAAGGTTGGAAATATTGTTGTCATTGATGTCAAAGATAGGGGAAGCCTACAAGATGTCCAAGATAAATATTACAAGCCTACAAGTGTCCAAGATAAAGATTGCAAGATGGAGAATGTACAAAGTATTATTTTTGGTCAATTTGAATACCCTATATTTGAAGGAATTTTTATTCTACACACCTAAATAAAACATGAGCACAAGATACATGGTTGGAAAAATTATTCTGAGACCTTTCCAACGGTATATGGAAGTCTCTATAACTCCCTAGGAATGAGGAGATGTGATTGTTTTCATCCAACAACCTACCCAGAAAATTGAGGTCAGCTCAACGAGTCTTTTGGGGACATAATTACTATAAATACATGATAGAATTTCACATTTTTATTGCAACCAAGAAAAAGATCAAGTCTAAGGTGTTCTAAAGGCATTGGGGCGTCTCTTTGGGATCTAGAGGTGTGCAAGAGAAGTCTAAGGGACTTTCGTTAGGTCTTTCTTATTCTCAAGGTATGTTATAAGGTTGTGATGTTGTCATGAGGTTGTGATGTTTTCGTGTGCACTACTATGAGGTTGTGATATTACCATGAGTGGATGTTTCCTTTAGTGGATGTTGTCATCAGTGGATGTTTTCGTCCGTGGATGTTGTTGTCCATGGATGGTGTCATCAGTGATCACATTCTGGGAATGATGTAATGTCCCTAATCCGAACCCTAGTTGTAATTGTACATATAGATTGGTGAGTCGTTGGAACCAATTATAAATGTAAATGTACATATAGGATGGTGAGTCATTGGCACCAAATTATGGTTTTGTGTACACTTAAGTAGTGCGCGAGGTTTGTTATCAAGGAAAAGGTGCGCACATTTCATAGTTTTGCACGCACTTGAGTAAGTGTGCAAGGATGAACAAGTTATATATGTGTGTGTATATGTATATGTAATTGAGGCTAGAGAGCCTATGTGGTTATTGGGCTGGTGAACCAAGATGCAAGTAGGCCAATGCTCCTATCCTTGTAAAATGTAATCACACTCAAGTTAATAATAATAATATCACATCGTTGTGCGCAGATAGATCAAACATAAAGAGACCGGGGATAAACTCCACCAAAAAAGGGAAAAGGGGGCTCAGAGTTTAAAAGAGGGGCTAATCTAAGGGGCTTAAGTCCAAGGGAATATTTTATTAATATTTTTCGAAAAGTGTTATTTATGGATATGTATTTATCCTAAGTTTCCAAGAGATGGGAACGAGTCACCAAGTGGCTAAAACTATTTCTGAAGGTGATAAGTGTCTATTTTAATGCATGTAATTTATATTTTTGGCCTTGTTGTATTTTGGGGGAGGAAATCATCCTTGGAAGGGGGAATCATTCTCATTCCTTGATCATTGAGATGAACTTTCCTCTGTGAAGGAACCTGTGTCTAGTTGTAACTTGTTGCCTTATATATCCCTGTGCTTGGGAAAACCTGTGGGTGGTCGAAGAGGCGGGTTGTCACGCTCCTGGGCATTCTCTTCAAGTGAGAGACTTGTTGTCGAAGAGGCGATTTTCCAGGCCCGTGAGCATTCTCTCTGTAAATGTGTTGAACCTGCACATAATAGATCTAGCTAGAAAATACCACACACAATGGAAGAATTCTCATTAACCGTAATGAATAATGAATAATTTACACATGATATACTTTGTATAACTCAATCAATGTGCACTGGAGGAGAACCAATGAACCATAGTGGTGGTCTAGAGTGATCTGGACACACACCAACAATTACGAGAGTGAACTTCCACCTAGTCTAGTCTCTCAGGCAGTTACGGGAGTGAACTGCCACCTAGCTGAGTTAACTGGTCAACCAGTCTTCAGTTAATTGAATGAAACAAAGTGTATTGAGGACTAGATCAAGGAATCAAGGGTAATGCGCCATTCTATTGATGAAACCAAGGCAAGTGTGAATTAGAATGGTGATGATCCCAATGTTGCATGGTGACAAAACCAATGCAACATCTAGACTCAACTCAACTAGTCAAACTGAAGTGTCAACTACAAAGAATATTCTCCAGGTGGAATATTCTCCCCTAAAATATAGGAGATTGGATAATGACTAATTATGATCAATAAACAAGGAAAAACCTTAGGAAAAAGAAATCCTAGGTGTGTGAAGTAACTCCAACACCCCCCCTGAACATCGTTATGGTGAAAATAAAGAATGGGTCCCGACAATGAGGCCATGTTAGGTACCCAAATACAAAAGATACACTGAAATAAAGTGAGGAAAGAGGGAAAACCTCATGGTAAAACCCCCTCCTCAAGGTACAATGTATGTAAAAATAATAACTATAGTTTCTAGGCAACTGTGTCCTTCACTCCAAGACGAATTCACTGAGAATGGAACTTCTTCTCAGTGAAGGTATTGGTGAAGATGTATGTCATCTTTTCTTCTGAAGGAAAAAATTATAGGTTGATGATCTCGTCGTGTACTAAGTCTCGGATGTAGTGCATTTGGATCTCAATGTGCTTTATCCATTTCCTCTGAACTAGATCTCTGCAGAACTTTAGAGTGCTCTGGTTGTCACACCAGATGACGATCGGTCAATGAAACTGAATGCCCAACTTAGTGAGAAAATGTTGTATCCACATAGCCTGAATGGTTATGTTAAATACCCCTCTGTACTCTGCCTCGACTGAAGATAGAGCAATGGCAGCATGCTTCTTGCTCGACCAACATATAGGCCCGGAACCAAGACTGAGTGAGTAACCAGATGTGGACTTGCGATTAGTCCTATCGCTATCCCAATCAGAGTCAATAAACCCGATGAGATCTAATGTAGATTCTGCTGCATAATGAATCCAAAAGGTGATGGTGCCCCATATGTATTGAAGGATATGCTTTGCAGCCTTCCAATGTAGCTCATGCAACTCCTGCATGAACCTGGAAACTGCGCCAACTACATAAGAGAGGTCTAGTCTGGAGTGTGTGAGATACAACAAGCTCCCCACTAGATGTCTATACAGTTTGTTGTCAACCAGTGGAGTCTCCCCACCATCCTCAAGTTTGACTCCTGATAGGAAAGGAGTTGGAGCATACTTGCAGTTTGTCATGTGAAATCTCTCAAGGAGATCTCATGCATACTTGGCCTGAGACAATTTGATTCCTGATGCATCTTGATTGATCTCGAGTCCAAGGAAGAAGTGTAGCGAACCCATGTCCGTCATCAAAAACCTGTCATGTAGAATCCTCTTGACTACAATAATCACTAAAGTCAAGCAACCAATGATCATCAAATCATCAACATACAAAACTAAGACTAGAAGTGAATGAATCGTCCTGAGCATGTAGACATTCGGGTTTGATTTACAATGTACAAAGTTCTGTGACAACAGGTAGGATTCCATCTTGGCATACCATGCCCTCGGACCCTGCTTGAGGCCATAAATGGACTTCTTAAGTCGACAGACCAAAGATGAGTCCTGCATAAATCCCTGGGGCTACTCCATATAGATCTCCTCAAAGAGATCACCATGAAGAAATGCATTATTCACGTCCATTTGATGGACTTCCCATCCCTTGGCTGTTGCAATGGAAATTGCCAATCGTATGGAATCTATCTTCGCTATCGAAGTGAAGGTCTCATCATGGTCAATGCCATGCACCTGCTGAAATCCTTTGGCAACAAGCTTGTCTTTGTATCTGCTAATCTGTCCATCCACTGTGCTCTTGGTCCTGTAGACCCATATGCATCTGACAAGTTTCCTCCCAGAAGGAAGGGGAACCAGATCCCAAGTCTGGTTCTCAAGGAGGGAGTTTTACTCCTCTTGCATGGTGGATTCCCGAAAGGGATTTCCAGTAGCCTCATCATAAGATTGTGGATCTGAAGAGTGAACCAAGAAAAGATGCCAGGAGGGAAATGGTTCAGTGGCAGTGAGTGCAATAGGAGGCTCCTCGAAATCAGATCGAGTCCTCCTAGTATCGGTTGGATCACCACCAACATCCCCTACATCCTGAAGAGTAGTATGTGCCCACTCGGGCCTCTGCTCTGACTCTGCATCTGACTGTGCTGACTCTATATCTGAATCATCTGAGTCCTATGAATCAGAACTCTTGTATGAAGAAGAGTCGGCATGTGCATGTTCATCATCTCAGACAGGTGGAAGAATGAAGGTGTATGCATGCGACTGTTGAGGTACATGCGAGACACTTTCCTTGAATTGGACACTTCACTCAATGATGAGTCGGTCAGAGGAAATATCAATAAGTCTGTATCCCTTCACATCGTCGGGGTATCCAACAAAAATACACTCAGTGCTCTATGGATCAAGTGCCTTCCTCTATTTAGAGGGAATTTGGGCCCATGCACGTGAACCGAAAATACGAAAGTGGGTCACTTCTGGTTTGAGGCCGCTCCAAGCCTCGTAGGGGGTCTTATCCTTGACAGATCTATGGGAAGATATGTTTTGGATGTATGTTTCACAATTAAGTGCTTCGGCCCATAGTCTCTGTGGTAGTGACTTTGCATGCAACATACAAGATGTCATCTCCTTTAGAGATTTGTTTTTCCGCTCAGCAACTCCGTTTTGATGCGAAGTATAGGGAATTGTGTACTGCAACTGAATCCCTATATCATGAAAAATATTATGGATCTCATGATTGACATACTCTCCCCTGTTATCAGTTCGAAGGATTTTGATTTTCTTTCCGGATTGTGTCTAAACTAGGGCTTTCAAATATTTAAGGCGTTGAAAGACCTCAGATTTTTGCCTGAGAAAGTAAATCCATGTGAAACGTGATAAATGATCAACACAAATTAGAACAAACCTCTCTTTGTTGATAGATGGATGCAGAAAAGGACCCATGAGGTCACTATGGATCAGATCTAAAGGTGAGGAAGCTCTCTGAGACTTTCCTTTGTCGAATTTCTCTTGAGGGTGTTTTCCAAGAACACATCCCTTGCATACTCCCTTGGAGAAATGGATGTCTAGTAGACCATCAACCAATATTTTCTTGCTAATATGTTGCATATATCTGAAATTCAAATTTCCAAACCTTTCATGGCATATCCTACTACTTTCATCAGCATGGGTAAGCAGTAAATCATAATCGAGTTCAATAAATTCAGAAAATGTATACAATCTAGATTGATGATTTACCTCACTGGTAGCAACCCTGGAGTTGGTTTTCATGTCATATATTTCCACTGCATTTGGTGTGAATATGACTTTCTTTACGATGCCGGAATTCGTCATCTGATACGTAGAGAGAAGGTTGACGGGATGTTTGGGAACGTGCAACACATTCTCGAAGCTTCCATTGGTGAGTTCAATCCTTCCTTTGTCGATGACTTCGACTGAAGAGTTGTCCCCATCAGAATAGGACGACCTTTGCATGCATCCAATGAAGAATAGACTAATTTTTTGGCATCCCTGTGATGTGATGCTCCTGAATCTATGATCCAAGAATCGAGAGAGGAGTTAATGGAAATCAAGGCATGGCTAGAATTGCCTTTCTTGGGATTTTGATCTTCTGGCTTCTTCTTCTTGGCACCCTCAGGTATGCAATATCCAAGGTTGTTTTGCTGAAGTATTTGAGTCATTAGATCTATTTTTTTTTGCATGCATGCAAATTCTAGATGGAATCCTTTGTGACAGTATGTGCATTTCTTCCCTTTTCTTCCCTTTTCCCCTTTTGATCCAGAGGCATCGGTGAAGGGTTTTGAGTACCCTTCCTTCTTCAGATTTGCATGAGCTTTCCTTTTTCCTTTATATTTAGATTTATGATATTGATGGCTTCCATCTTTCACAGTAAGTGCATGCACCTTTGGGCCTTTGATTTTTCCCATGTTGATGAGCTTGGTTTGCTCTTGTGTCAGGGATTCGATAAAGTCCTCAAGAGAAGGCATCTTCCAAGTGGCTCTAGAGGTGAATATGACTGAATGGAATGTTGATACGAACACAAAGAATTAAATACCAAGTTTGGAGATAATGTTGAGAACCATTTGTTTATCCTCCTTAAATTTATCAACCCCGCAAGCTTTGAGTTGCGATAGTAAATCCTTGAATTTTGTAAAGAAATCTTGGATATTGTCGAAGCTTTTTGGATCCAATGTGAGAAATTATACCTCTAGCATGTGTCCCCTCATATCATCCTATTTTCCAAAGAGCCCTTCCAAGGTGGTCCAGGCTTCATTGGGAGTCTTACAGTAAGATATGTGAAAGAGGAGATAGGGAGAAATAAGATTGCAAATTGTTCTGAATGCTTCATCCATTCGATTTAAGTACTTGGATTTTTCTATGGTTGATGCCATTTCTGTGCCTATATTCAAGGTTAACCTGTACAATCCTCTAGTTCAGATATGTATGACTATTTTATCCTTCCATGCAAAGTAGTTGTAAGGTGTAAGAATGATTTCTTTTAGGAAATCCATCTTTCCGCTGTCTTCAATCTTTTGTACCTGCAAAACATTTTGGTGTAGCTTTTGCTTAGTAGTCCGTCGGATCTGATACCATGTAAATGTGTTGAACTTGCACAGAATATATCTATCTATAAAATACCACACACATTTGCAAAGATAAATTGAAAAAGAAGAAGCAAGAGAGAAAGAATGGAAGAATTCTCATTAATCGTAATGAATAATGAATAATTTACACATGATATACTCTGTATAACTCAATCAATGCACACTGGAGGAGAAACAATGTTCCATATTGGTGGTCTAGAATGATCTGGACACGCACCAGCAGTTACGGGAGTGAACTGCCACGTAGTCTATTCTCTCAGGCAATTACGAGAGTGAACTGCCACCTAGTTGAGTTAACTAGTCAACCAATCTTCAGTTAACTGACTAAAATAGAGTGTAGTGAGGAGTAGATCAAGAAATCAAGGGTAATGCGCCAGTAAGGTGGTGAAACCAAGGAAAGTGTTCATTAGCATGGTGATTATCCAAATGTTGCATGGTGACAAGACCAATGCAACATCTAGACTCAACTTAACTAGTCAAACTGAAGTGTCAACTGAAGAGAATATTCTTCAAGTCGAATATTCTCCCCTAAAATATAGGAGACTAGATAATGAGTAATTATGACTAATAAACAAGGAAAAACCTTAGGAAAAAGAAATACTAGGTGTGTGTGAAGTAACTCCAACACTCTCCAAGTGAGATATTTGTTGGGAATTGTTCCCTAGTGCACTGGGAACTAGTTGCAGTGCTCTGAGACTTCCTATCTGGATTGTTGTTGAAGCCCTGGAAGGGAAGTGGGGCAGCCAAAGGACTGTTTAACATAGAATGGGCACACTTCATGGGGTGGGACAAGTATGTGGGGAATGAGGGGTTGTAGACTAGTTGCAACAATGATCATATTGGACTGAGTAATTATGTTGTTATCAGACCTTAGCTTGGCATAAGGAATCCTTTTTCCCTGGTGGAGTTTAAGCCCCAGCTTAGGGGTGACTTGTTGCTAACATTTTATGAGAAACATATTCTATGGCTGGGAGGAACGTCCGAGTTCTGATTGTATTTGGCGACTTTTCATAAAAGATAGGTGTTCGTTATGTGCTTGTCTCATTTACTGTGTACTTAATTATCTATGCCAGGTATGGGTTTAATTCTTGTATGATGTTGCATATAAGTAATTGGTGTAATTATGTATAATGTTGTTCAGACATGTAAGTGTGGTGTTGATATTCAATATTGTAAACGTACATCTTGTGTATGACCATTATTATTAGTTATTCTTGTTAATATAACCTTCTTGTATTAGTCATGAGCCTTTGAGATGAGGTTAGGCTAGTCGTGCGCACAAGGAAATACTATGTGTGTGAAAGAGGATCGATTCACCGTGCACATAGGAAAGTAGTACATGCACACAAGGGGAACATAATTTGTGAGTAAATCCAAAATGGTTGCGCACACAATAGTGATTACATGTTCAATGTGGATTACATGTATAGTAATGTTGTGTGTTAGCATGCTTGTGCATAGTTGCATTGTGTTACTTCCGTTGTTATAAGTTGTGTAAAAAATATGAAGTTTGTGTGGTGTGATCAGCTTAGGGTCATGCGCATTACTTCAAGTATTTTTGCGTAGACCAAATTTATAAAGGGGAATCTGCGCACTAGAACTTTTAGAGTGGCATTGATCAATAGTAAGTTGGGGATGTTGCATTATAGTATCAGAGCATTTTAATAAGTGTTGGTAACAGGGTACATTATAGTTTGGTATCATAACTCCAGAAGTTGAGAATTATGTGGTGTGGCCTAGCCTGGGTGGCCGAGGAAGTTATAGATTGGTATCAGAGCTATTGGTTCAACACTGGACTTGTATGGGCTAGGGATCAACATGAAATTTTCAAGTGTTCTAAAAGTTGGTGCGCAATGAAAAGTTGTGATACGCGTAAAATACTAATGTGCAGTGTGCCCACTAGAATTTGGGATGTTAAAATCAACCAAGGAATCAGAAGATAGGATTTTAACAAAATGGTGCAGATTTTTCCTTAAGTTGTCGCATGATTTCGACTAAGAAATCTTATTGCCTGCACATTTTGTAGAATTAATAGGGATTAGAGTAGGACATAACCAACACTTAAATTCATAAACATGGAAGATTCACACAGAACTTACAACCATGATGATGAGTTCGAGGATTTGTATGTTGGTATGGGTGTTGATGGTATAGAATCCAAGGAAGTGTGCATAAACTTGGTGGAAACCATAAAGGGACTGCAAAAATATGTCTAAAGCTATAAAGTTGATAATGAAAGGCTTATGAAATCCAAGGAGAAACAAGATGGTTTCAATATCAAGTTGATGCAAAGCTTGGATAGAATAGAAAATAAAATGGACAAGAAGACAAATTCAAGAAATTCAAGGAGTCATAGGTCTCATAGAGAAGGAAGAGAAACACGAAGTGTTGATAGGAAACATCACCACTCACTAAATCATTTGTATAGGAAAGCACATAGTAGTTCAAGTCCATCTCCTTTCAGAAAGCATAAGAAGATGACTATGGTGGAAGAGCTGCAGGGAGAAATGAAAAAGATCAAGCCTCGTACCTTTGACGATGAGCACAAGAAGGATGAAGATGCGGAGACCTGGCTGTTGGGTATGAGGAAGTACTTCTAGCTGCATAATTACTCTGCACAGGCGGAAGGGAGAATTAGTATCTATTAACTAAAATGAAAAACATCAATGTGGTGGGATCAATTCGTGCAAGTGCAACACATTGATGAAAATAAGGTTACTTGGAGGGAATTCAAGAGGTATTTTCAAAAGAAATACTTAACCAAGAGATACTATGACAAGAAAATGAGGGAGCTCTTTGAACTCAAGCTTGGGAGTATGAAAATAGATGAGTATGTAAGAAGATTCTTAGATCTGTTGAAATATGTTGCATTCATCAAGGATGAGCAATTAAAATTCATAGGTACCTGAGTGGGCTACCCTCATTTACTAGTGACAAGATACAATATGATGACCCTAAGACATTAGGGGAAACCATAAGGTGCACTAAATGTCTTTATGATTAGAAAAACGGAAGACCAACTTTCCAAAAGGCTTGGGAAGACAAGATGAAAAGAAAGGTGGAACAAAGGAAGAAGGGGACTAAGCCACCATTTTTCAGAAATACTACATAAGGACAACCAACTCCCAAGGAGCCTAGAATGACTAAGACAGTGGGGAAAAGACCAAGGCAACAACATATTTAATGTTGGGTTTGTGGAGGAGATCATATGTAGAGAGATTGCCCTCAAAGAGGAGAAATAGAGAGGATTACACACTGTGTACATCAAGTTGGGACAGTTGAAGACATGGGAAGAAATGTACCAAGGATCTACACAATCCTAGATAATAAGCAAGCCGAGTTTCATTCATGCATGACTAAAGTGGAAGGAAAAATTAATGACCAACCCATTGCTATTTTAATTGATTCAGGAGCTAGTAATAGTTATCTAGATTCTAAGATGGTGGAAAGATTCCAATTCCCAAGCAGCAATTTTGGAAAACCTTGGTTGGTGTAGTTAGATATAGGAGCTAAAGGGAAAATTAATGAGATGGTTAAGGCATGTCCACTGGAAATGAATGGAATGCACACAAAAGTTGATTTGAATATCATATCTTTAGGCTCATATGATTGCCTCATTGGTATGGATTGGTTGGACCAACATCATATCATTATAGACTGTTACAATAAGGAATTTACTTTCTTGGATGAGGAAGGAAACTTAAGAACAGGTCAAGGCATTCCAAGAGCTATAACTATAAGATAAGTTTCAACCTTTCAATTGAGGAAAATCTACAGAAAAGGATGTCGAGTATTTGAAACGCACATGGAGGAGACACCTAAGGATAGAGTATGAAACATTGAAGATTGCATAGCGCTAAAAGAATTTTAAGATGTCTTTAAAGAGATACAGGATATCCACCAAAAAGATATATTGACTTCTCTATAAATTTGATGTCGGGAGAAACTCCCTTATCCAAGACTCCTTATAGGATGAGTACACCATAGTTGAAGGAATTGTAGATGCAACTTGAAGAGGTTTTGAAGAAGGGGTATATACGCCCAAGTGTGTCACCTTGGGGTTCCTTAGTATTGTTCATGAAGAATAATAATGGTACGTTGATACTTTGCATCGACTTCAGGAAGTTGAACAAAGTAACAATGAAGAAAAAGTATCATTTTCCAAGGATAGATTACCTCTTTGATTAGCTGCGGGGTGCACAGGTATTTTCAAAGATTAATCTCAGAAGTAGATATCATCGGGTGAGAATTAAAGAAGAATACATTAGCAAGACTGCCTTCAGAACGAGGTATGGGCATTACGAGTTCACAGTGGTGCCATTTGGGTTGTCAAATGCACTAGTTGTCTTCATGTGTTTGATGAATGGAGTTTTCTAAAATTACTTATATAAGTTTGTCATTGTATTTCTGGATGACATACTTATTTACGCAAAGTATAAAGAAGAGCACGAGAAACACTTGAGGATGGTGCTACAAGTATTGAAGAAACATCAGTTATATGTGAAGTTGAGCAAGTGATCATTTTGTCAGCAACAACTTCATTATTGGGGTCTTATCATTTCCAAGGAAGAAATAAGTGTGGATCTAGAAAAGACAAGGGTCATTGAAGAATGTCCAGCACCAAGAAATGTCGCAGAGGTGAGGTCCTTCATGGGACTTGCAGGTTATTATAGAAGGTTTATTGAAGGATTCTCAAAAATTGTGCACCCAATTACATCCTTGCAAAATAAAGGTGTGCAATTTGAGTGGACCTCTGATTGTGAAAGAAGTTTCCAACACTTGAAGAGTTTGTTGACTGGATGAAGAATTCATTGTGTGAATGGATGCATTCAAGGAAGGGCTCGGTGGATTCCTTAGTCAGAATGGGCATGTGATATGTTACTAATCAATAAATATTAAAGAGCATGAAAGGCTCTATGATACTCATGACTTAGAATTGGCATCCATAGTGCATGCCTTGAGGATGTGGAGGCACTATCTCATGTGTAAAATTTTGAATTGAGGACAGACCATAGTGGTCTAAAATATTTGTTTGGATAGCCAAGTTTAAATTCCATACAAAGCAGGTGGTTAGAATTCCTCAATGAGTATGAATTTGACGTAAACCATATGAGAGTAAAACAAAACAAGATGGCCGACGCACTCAGCGGGAGGGTGCACGAAATGCATGCTGCAACCATTAGCATGTCCAAATCCGATTTGAGTGACAAAATTATAGAGGTTTCCAAATCAAATCAATGTTATGTGGACATAAAGGAGAAATTACAGCAAGGTATGTTGCAACAGAAATTGAAAGGTTATGAGTTAAAAGAGGATGGAATCCTCATGTATAGGTGTAGAGTTTATGTGACAAATTTTCAGGAGTTGAAAAATCTATTGTTGTCAGAGATGCATAAGGTTCCTTATGATGGACACCTAGATTACCAGAAGAAAATATCAACGGTAAAAAAGAAATACTATTTTCCAGGAATGAAAAAGGAGGTTGCTGATTTTATTGCTAGATGCCTTGAATGTCAAAAGATCGAGGGTGAGTGTAATATCCCCAAGGACGAGCCCTGTTGTAATCATGTTTATGAATTGTAAATAATATTTTGTAGGCTGGTGAGCCGAGTATTGATAAGATGGTGGGATTATGTGTTTATTAGGCTGGAGAGCCTAAGTGTTAAAGGCCAGGAGCATATTTTTGTATATGTAATATGCAGAACATTAATAAAGATTAAACATCACTGCGTGCAAACCGACCACGAAGAAAGAATGATGGGGGACTAAGCTTCCATAGGGTGGGTAAGGGAAAAGGGGCTGAAAGGTTGTAAAGAGGGGATAATCTTAGGGGCTTAAGTCCTTGAGAATAATATTTTATTATTATTCTAAAGTTGTGTGACAAAACATGTTTTTATCCTAAGTCCTGGGAGAAGAAACACATGTAGATCCAACGTCTGCAAAAATGAATGCATCTAGCTCCAGGAAGACAAGTGTCGACCTAGGCGCATGTGGTTAAAAGATGAAGCGTCAGCTGAGCTGGGGGTTCGTCCTCCATTCTGCCATCGACTGTCTGAAACCGTGAATTTCGCCTGGTCTCTGCGTTCATCCTCCATTCGGTCGCCCGTTGTCTGAACTGTGTGGTGGATGCGTCTAATTTCTGCATACATATCCTCATGCAGCTCTGAAACCTGAAACCTGTGACGTTTTCTTGTGAAGCCAATACACCCTCTATCTGAACCGTTGAGTCTGTGTTCGACCTCTGCGTGGATTTATAGTCACGCATCCTGAAACTGGTGTTACCTGAACCGTGTTGTGTCTTAGTGACCTATTGTTGTTTTTCTAGACGTCCATACCCAATTTCCCTATTGCTATTGTCACCCATGAGTTAACCAAAATTTGTTGTTGTTGTTGTTATCCTGAACTTGCGGGAATTGAGTTGAAAATTGGTTGAAGAACTAGGTTGTCAGGCCCGTGGTAGAAGAGGCAGGTTGTCATGCCTGTGAGCAACCCTCTCCAGGTGAGAGAGTCTACGAGGAAGTGGTTTTCTCCCAGAGAGAGTCTAGCACCAGCTACGAAGCTCTGAGAATTCCTGATCCGACCTATTGCCGAGACCCAGAGAGGGAGGTGAAGCACCGATGGACTATGCTTGTGAAGGTGTATACTCCCGGGTGGAACAAGCATGTGTGGAATGAGAGTCCATGAGTAGTGTTCATAAGAAGGCTCCTAGAGAGAATCCTTCTGGATGCTCTGTGCAGTTTTCCTATAACCTTAGCCTAGTTTAGGATTCCCTTGCCCTAGGTGGAGCTTGGTCCCAGTTCGGGGGAGACCCACTGCTGAGAGTGATGAGAAGCATGGTCTAAGGCTAGGAGGTTCGTGGAAGGTCTGCACGTAGTTGGTGGAGTTACAACAGTTTCAAAGATAAGTATATGCATGTGTTTAATTTCAATTAAAATGGATGTCTATGATGCTTACAATATTATCATGTATTCCATTGCAATGATATTTACTGTTAATTCCATTAATTTTGTATGTTAGCAGTAATTATATGTTTACTATGTGTTAAGTCATTTAACTTCATTTAAATGCATACTATATAAGTTTGAGAATGTTTTCGCCTAGTAGCGTTGCCCGTCTGTGGGGTTGATGGCTGGGGACGTTACCATATGGTATGAGAGCATGGTTACAACACTGATCCTGGATGGGCCATGTTAGTGGAAGTTGAAGAAAAATTTTCGAAAGAATTGTTGTCGAAGTAGACAAAATTCGAGTTCATAGCCCATAGTTTCCACGTTGAGCCTGGATGGGCCAAATAAGTGGTCTTTGGACCCCAAGGTTTCGAGAGGAAATTGTGTCTGGAGGACTAATTTTGGACCTCATAATGTTTTTGAGTGCAAAGGTGTTACTTGACCGTGTTACGAAGCTCAGGAGGAGTAGCGGTAGAATAAAACCGCAACTGGTGTGGTATTTGACCACAGAGAGAGAGCGCTCAACAGTTGGGGTGTTGGAGCCGTAGGATCTGTTTGGACGGAAGGGAAATTCAGTATGACCGTTAGATATGGAGAAGGTACAAGAGGGTTATCCTGGAAGCCCTTCGGAGTTCGACAATCGGGAGAAGCGGGGTGCGCGGAGGCATAAACGCCTAAAACTCGAAGCCCCGAAGTCCCGAGGGAGATCTACACCATAGATCTGGAGAAAAGATCTTGACCGTTGGATCAAGCAGAAGAGCAGATTGTAATTTCGGGAGTTCGACTATTGGGAGAAGTGGGATGTGCCATTGCACAAACTCCCAAAGTCCGAAGTTTCGAAGTGAAAGAGAAGACATGGTGGGGCCAGATGACGTCACTAGTATTTCGCCATGTGGCATCCTATGTGAGCAGGGTTAGTGGGGCCTGAGTTTATGTAACAAAGTTAAGGTTCAAAGGACCCAAAGTGGCATTGATCATGATACATCAAGATCAATGGACAAGAGACATTGCGGGGACCCAAGTTGCCCGGGAGATAATTCTCCAAGGCGGTCTCGTAATCCAAACCGTGGTTTCATTAAGGGTTTACATGTCAGTGTCATAAGAATTGCAGGATGAAAAGCGGGTTACTCCAAACCACCGTTGCATGCCCCCACAATTGGGAAATCGTTAAGTGATGTAAGGTAATGATGTCAAAAAATTGTCGTGGAAGTGTTCGAGGTGTGCAGATGTGAAATCTTACGAAGCCCCGAAGTACCGGAACTTAGACGCCTGAGGTTCCACTGTGAGTGTCAGTTGTTGGATGCTGGGTAGACGTGGATGGTTGATTCACCCTACGTCGTGAGTTCGTTAGTTCAGAACTCGGGAAGTTGTTGGGAAGTGCTTTGAAACCTCTTAAGTCATGAAGCACCCTTTTTGTTGAGCGAGTGGTCAAGACCCGCGATAACGTGGGTTGGGGATTAAGAGAGAAGGGGCTAGAGCCTGAAGGATTGTTACAGAGCCGAGAAGAGCTCAAAAAATTCATGAAATCTGAACATTTTCTTAATTCAAATTTGTTTATGAATGATGTGGGATTTGTTAAGGAATAATGGCCTCACAAATTTCAGTTTTCTTCACATTGTGTTTGCAGAAGTTTAGTGAGTGCCAGAACTGAGTAGAATTGCCACTGAGTGAAAAAGAAATGGAAGAGACACAGAATACTTCTAGTTCAGAGAACGAAGCTAAAGGGATGAATGTTCATTTGGGAGTTGAAGGGTCAAACTCCAATGGGCATGGAGAAGAGATAGATAAGGAAGGACATATGATGAAGATCATTGAAAAATTACAGAAAGATGCCCAAACTCACCAAACAGATAGCAGAAAGCTCTGGAAAGCTCTGGAAAGCTCAGGATAAAAAAGGTGAATTCAACTTAAAGTTGATGAAGAGTCTGGAGAGAATAGAAAATAATTTGGACCAGGAGAGAGACTCGATCAAAACCGGGAGTCACCCGACTTCTGAGGGAAGAAGATCAAGGAGTGTTGGTAAACACCATCATCACTCCCAAGGTCGCTCCAAGAGGAGGGCACATAGTAGTTCAAGCCCATCTCCTACCATAAAGCATAGGAGATCTAGAGGGGATGAACTAAAGGGGAAAATGAACAAGATTAATCCTCCTACGTTTGATGGAGAACAAAAGGAGGAAGATGTCGAAACATGGTTGCTCGGCATGAGGAAATATTTCCAACTGCATAATTATTCCTCTCATGCAGAGGGAAGAATTTCGATGTATCAATTGAAAGGAAAAGCATCCATGTGGTGGGATCAACTTGTGCAGGTGCAACAAATTAGAGAGAAAGATATCACTTGGAGAGAATTCAAGAGGTATTTCGAGAAGAAATACTTGACTAAAATATACTATGTCATAAAGATGAAAGAGTTCTTTGAACTCAAGCTGGGCAGCATAACCATTGATGAGTATGAACAAAGATTTTTTGAATTACTGAAGTATGTTACGTCCATCAAAGATGAGACTGTCAAGATTCAAATGTATCTGAGTGGACTGCCACCTTCCATTGGTGAAAATATTCAGTATGATGACCCAAAAACTATGGAAGAAATGATAAGGAGAGTGAAATGCTTATATGAACAACAAAGAGAAAAGACTACTTTTCAGAAGGCTTGGGATGACAAGAAGAAGTTCAAGAAAGAGCAGAGGAAGAAAGGAAACAAACCTCCCTTTTTCAGAAACAATCCTCAAGGACAGCCATCGTTTAGAGAGCCGAGAATGGATGACATAGGGGAACAAAGGCCAAGACATACACCCATTCAGTGTTGGGGCTGTCAGGGGAACCACAAGTACAGAGATTGTCCCCATAAAAATGGCAAAGTGAGAGTTGTCCATAATGTTCAGCAAGATGAAACAGTGGAGGAAATGGGCAGTAGAATGCCAAGGATCTATGCATCCCTAGACAACAAGCAAGATGAATATCAGTCACACATGATTGAAGTGGAAGGTATGATTAACAACCAACCATTTACTATTTTAATTGATTCAGGGGCTAGCCATAGTTATATAGATCCTAGAGTGGTGGAAAGTTTTCATTTGTCGAGAAGAAAAAATGAAAATTTTTGGTTAGTGCAGCTGGCTACAGGAACCAAGAGGAAGGTCATTGAGTTGGTTAAGTCCTGTCCTATGGACATGAATGGACTGAGCACAAAGGATGAATTGAATGTTCTACCTTTAGGTTCTTATGACTGTCTAATTGGGATGGACTGGTTGGACCAGCACCATTCCATCTTGGAATGTCGTAATAAGGAGTTCACTTGCTTGGATGAGGAAGGGAATCGGAAAACAGTCCAAGGAATTTCTAGAGATGTTGCTATTAGATAAATCTCAGCAATGCAGCTGAAGAAGTGCTACAGAAAAGGATGTCAATTATTTGCAACCCATGTGGAGGAAGCATCTAGGGATGAGGTCTGAAATATTGAAGATCATGCGGTACTAAGGGAGTTTGAATATGTATTCCAAGAGGTACCAGGATTACCTCTGAAAAGATATATTGACTTCTCTATAAACTTGATGCCTGAAGCAACTCCAGTGTCGAAACTCCTTACAGAATGAGTACGCCTGACTTGAAAGAGTTGCAATTGCATCTTGAAGAGGTTTTGAAGAAGGGGTACATACACCCAAGTGTGTCACCTTGGGGAGCCTTGGTCCTATTCATGAAGAAGAAGGATGGGACGTTGAGATTGTGTATTGATTTCAGACAGTTGAACAAAGTAACTGTAAAGAACAAATATCCGATGTCGAGGATTGATGACCTCTTCGATCAGTTGAGGGATGCGAAGATATTTTTGAAGATAGACCTTAGGTCGGGATATCACCAGGTAAGGATAAAGGATGAAGACATCAGCAAGACCACCTTTAGAACAAGGTATGGTCATTACGAGTTCACAATGGTTCCGTTTGGACTGTCGAACGCAACCGTTGTTTTTATGTGCCTGATGAATGGTGTATTCAGGGACTATCTAGACAAGTTTGTCATAGTCTTCCTGGATGACATTCTGGTGTATTTCAAGTCGGAGGAAGAGCATGAGAAACATATGAGGATGGTGTTGCAGGTGCTAAGAGAGCACCAACTATATGCCAAGTTGAGAAAGTGCTCATTTTATCAGGAGTAGATCCATTACTTGGGGCATATTATTTTGAAGGATGGGATAGTTGTAGATCCTGAGAAGATTGAGGCCATCAGAGAATGGTTAGCACCTAAAAACGTTTCAGAAGTCAGATACTTTATGGGTTTAGCTGGTTATTACAAAAGGTTTATCATAGGGTTCTCGAGGTTATATCAAGCTATCACTTCCTTGCAAAGGAAGGAGAACAAGTTTCAGTGGATAGAGGATTGTGAGAAAAGATTTCAGCGATTGAAGCAACTGTTAACCAATGCTCCAATCCCAAGGATTGCAAATTTGAACGAAGACTTTGTAGTGTGTACAGATGCATGCAAAGAAGGACTGGGAGGAGTCCTCAGTCAGAATGGATTCATAATTTGTTATGAATCCATAAATTTGAAAGAGCACGAAAGGAACTATGCAACTCATGATGTATGTGATGGACAAACCATCAAAATGGGAAGACTACCTACATTTGGTAGAATTCGCCTACAACAATGGGTATCAAGCATCATTAAAGATGATCCCATTTGAAGCACTTTATGGAAGAAAGTGAAATACTCCAGTAAGATGGAATAATCTAGCTGATAGGGCAGTAGTTGGGCCAGAGTTTCTCAAGGAAATGGAAGAACAAATGCTAAAAATTAAGCAGAATGTGAAAGATGCCCAAGACAGGCAAAAAAGTTATGCTGATAAAAACAAAACCCACAGAGAGTTTAAAGTGGGAGAGCATGTTTTCTTGAAAGTGAAAGCCAATAGAAGTTCCCTGGAGCTGGGAAACTGCGCCAAGTTGGCAGCCAGATTTTGTGGGCCATTTGAAATCCTAGAAAGGATTGGGCCAGTTGCATATATGCTTGCATTACCTGCATCCATGATTGTACATAATGTGTTTCATGTTTCATTTCTTAAGAAATATATACCTGATGCTAATCATATAATTTATTGGAATGTGATTCAGGTGAAGCAAGAAGGTGTCCTGCAAGTGCATCATGTGCGCATATTGGACCAAAAAAGAAAACAGCTCTGGAATTGAGCCATAGGGCTTGTAAAGGTCCAGTGGACCTGGTACGGTCATGAGGACGCGACATGGGATCATGAGGATGCTATGTGGGAAGAATACCAGCATCTTTTTGAAGATTTTGAAAATCTTGTTGATGTTGTGTAAAAGTTGCATTGAGGACAGTGCAAAAATAAGGGGAGGGGATTGTAATATCCCCAAGGATGAGCCCAGTTCTAATCATGTTTATGAATTGTAAATCATGTTTTTTAGGCTGGTGAGTCGAGTATTGATAAGCTGATGGAATTATGTCTTTATTAGGCCAGAGAGCCTAAGTGTTAAAGGCCAAGAGCCTATTTTGTATATGTAATATGTAGAACATTAATAAAGATTAAGAATTGTTGCATGCAAACTGACCACGAAGAAATAGTGATGGGGGGCTAAGCTTCCACAAGGTGCGTAAGGGAAAAGGGGCTGAAAGGTGTTGAAATAATGTAACTGCAAAGTGTATTATTCTTATTATTGATATATTATTCATAAGATCAATCCTCATTGTAGATTGATCATGTCGGCTATTGTAATAGGACCAAATATCCTTTTGCGGATTGGTCATAATGTAATTATAAAAGGCTAAAGAAGAAGTCAGCCCCAGATAATATTAAAGAATCCCAGAATATAATAAAGGTGAGTTTAACCACCCAGATTGAGAAGTCGGCCCTACCAATAAAGAGACACTTCACACGTGCTAGACTTGTATAAATAAGAAGGCTAACACCTCACTTAGACACACTTCACTTGCTCAGTTTGAGAGACAAGTTTTAGAGCTGCAGTTGGAGAAGAGAGAGAGAGAGTGGTGCATCTTTAGGAGAGCAATTTCTGTATTGGTGATTCGTAGGATCTTTTAATGACTATGGTTGAGTTTTAAGTTTGCATGCATTAATTAACCATTTGCGAAACTTAATGAAAGAATGAGGAAAGAAGTGGAATTATGACAGCCATATACACATATGCAAATCTAAAATGCAATAATATACAACAAACCATAACACGAGAATTGATAACGGAGTTCGACACAACTTTGCCTACGTCTCTGGGCCTTTGTCTCTGTGGGGGAGGCTTCTTTATTTCTGTTCAAAAACTCAAAAGTACATCGCAGCAGTGCCAATTGGCTACAAGACTGATCTGGTCATGTTCTTCCAGATCTCAAGAACCCTGCAAAGAAAATGGCACGCAAAACGGATGTCCGGAGCTCCCAGAAATGGCCCGCAAGCGTCTGCTCCTCAATAGCTTCCCTGCATAAAAAAATGGCTTTGGTTTGGCTTCTCTTCAGCATAACTTTGTTCTGACTTTCCTTGACTGTCCTCCATGGCCTCAAATAGGCCTAGTTTATATAGATCTGAAGTTGGTTATCCATCCCCAACTTCCTCCCAAAATTTGGGCTCCAAAAATGCCCAATATCTCCCAAAAATGGAGAAAATCCATTAATATCAGGCAAAATATCAAATAAAATTCCCAAACTATATAAAAAAACCCACTTGGCATATAAATTAGGCATAAGCCCCCCAAACTGGCGTGCGCCCCCTAAACTCGGTTGCATGGATGGACATGTGGCCAAGCGCCAGCCCAAAGGGCTGTGCGCTGGCCCCCCTTTTCCCAAACTCTATGGTCGCATGCACCATTCCATAGAACCGCGTTCTATACATAGGCCTCGACCATTGGCTATAGCCCTGGTCTTATGGAGGATGGTGCACCCCCGTCCAAAAATCTCACGTGGTTAAAACTTCCCCGCGCCCCTGGTTACATAGAGCGGTCACATGATATGTCAAGTGTCGAGGACTGGGGCTAAGCCCCAACCCTTTCCCCCTCCGAAATTTGGTTCAGTTCAATTCAAAACATTATTTTAGCGTATAGTTAATAATAACCAAACAAGGGCGGGCTGGCTAGCTCGGCCCTGCCAGTCCATACACTATGGGAGGTCGGGGGTTCGACTCCCATGCACGCCAACAACTTTTACATAAACCGGAGAGCCAACCATAAGGTGCCACGTGGAAACCCATGACTGGCCCACATGACACATCAACCACCAACCAAAATCTGCCAAGTGTCAATCGTTGGATGCCCCACGTGTCTGCCACGCGTCAAATGTCGTACACCACATCACCTGCCCAGTCAGCTACTGACGTCATCCCATGCCACGTGTCACCCTTACAATGGTGACACGTGTCACCCGTAGATTGGTCCAGCTGTCTGCCCGTACGCCACATCAGCCTGCCACGTGTCGTCTTCAAGAACTGCCATGTGTCGTCTCCAAGAACTACCACATTAGCTGTACGGTCGTACGACCTGTATAGTCAGCATGCCATGTGGCACTGTACGGACTGTACAGTCATCCTCTTTTTTTGCCTGTTTGGGTTTTCGGACAAAACACGATATCTTTCGCATACGGAGTCCGTTTAACAAAGTAAATATATGGCCGGAATCAGGAAGACGAGACGGATGCAATGGAGTTGGTTTCGTCGAATTCCGAGCACTTTCATGTTTGAGCATTTTTAAGCCCTGTCAGGCTTCTGGATCCAATTCTGGATCACACCCCCCCACAAAAAGATCCTTTGGTCCCCAAAAGGTTACTGAATAGTCAACAAGCTCGGGATAGGCCACCCGACTTGTCTGCTATCTCTGAACTCTGTCCTGTGCACCTGTCTCATCAAGATCAACTGTAACATAATCATGACAACTGACAGTATATTGTTAGCCATTTGAACCCTGTTACATCTTACTGAAGCCACTATCATCCATGTAGAAAACATTACTAATGACAGTATCAAGAAGACGGCTGCAAATGAGCTGATATACTTGAAATATTTGCATGACATGAGCTTATCTTGAAGCAACTTATGATTGATTTTCCATTCAACAATCATTTCTTGTTCTTTCTTAAGATCGATTACTTCATTTGAAACAATTATTGGTTTGATTCTTGCTTGCACTGCTTTCTTTAATTGTTCCATTGTTTGAAGTGTTTTATTTGCTTTAACATGGTGAGCATGAACCACATAGTCTTGACCTGCTTTAGTGAATTGATATTGATTCTTTTTCCTGTAGAATATTTCCTTACGATCATATAAGTATGGACTACCTAAGACCATTCCACATTCTCTTAACGACACTACATCACATGTTACTTCGTCCACATACTTAGATGAAATTGGAAATTTTATTGTGCACTACTTTGTTATGTGCATTTGATGATGATTGCTTATCCATTTAAGTGTGTAAGGCTTATGATGAGTTTGTGTTTTTAATCCCAATTGCTTAACCAATTCTTCTGAGATTAGATTAGATTGAGATCCACTGTCG
>ML776691.1:237100-265682 GCA_009831015.1 Picea engelmannii
CTCTTTCGTTCCAAGTAATCCTCGTACAAAACTTTCACCATCTCCGACATAGCAAGGAATGTTTTCCGGAACTCTTTCTCATCTTGAGAAATCCCTTCTTCCGATGCCATCTTCTCGCTGTGAGAATCTCTCTTTCTCAATCCAATTAATGGATTCTCTGCAACAATATTGCCTTCACCACGTTGTAGATTTTCCCTCATTAACATGCAAAACTCAAATCCAAACGTCAACTAGCTCTGATGCCACTTGATCCGTAGGATCTTTTAATGACTATGGTTGAGTTTTAATTTTGCATGTGTTAATTAACCATTTGAGAAACTTAATGAAAGAATGAGGAAAGAAGTGGAATTATGACATCCATATACACATATGCAGATCTGAAATGCAATAATAGACAACAAACCATAACACGAGAATTGATAACGGAGTTTGGCACAACTTTGCCTATGTCTCCGGGCCTTTGTCTCTATGGGGGAGGCTTCTTTATTTCTGTTCAAAAACTTAAAAGTACATCGCAGAAGTGCCAATTGGCTACAAGACTAATTTTGTCATGTTCTTCCAGATCTCAAGAACCCTGCAATGAAAACAACACGCAAAACGGACGTCTGAAGCTCCCAGAAATGGCCCGCAAGCATCTGCTCCTCAATAGCATCCTTGCATAAAAAAATGGCTTTGGCTTGGCTTCTCTTCAGCATAAATCTACTTTGACTATCTTTGACTGTCCTCCATGGCCTCAAACAGGCCTGGTTTATATAGATCTTAAGTTGGTTATCCATCCCCAACTTCCTCCCAAAATTTGGGCTCCAAAAATGCCCAATATCTCCCAAAAATGGAGAAAATCCATTAATATCAGGCAAAATATCAAATAAAATTCCCAAACTATATAAAAAAACCCACTTGGCATATAAATTAGGCATAAGCCCCCCAAACTGGTGCGTGCCCCCTAAACTCGGTCGCATGGATGGACATGTGTCCAAGCGCCAACCCAAAGGGCTGTGCGCTGGCCCCCCTTTTCCCGAACTCTATGGCCACATGCACCATTCCATAGAACCGCGTTCTATACATAGGCCCTGACCATTGGCTATAGCCCTGGTCTTATGGCGGAGGGTGCGCCCCCGTCCAAAACTCTCGCGCGGTTAAAACTTCCCCGCGCCCCTGGTTACATAGAGAGGTCACATGATATGTCAAGTGCCGAGGGCTGGGGCTAAGCCCCAACCCTTTTCCCCTCCGAAATTTGGTTCAGTTCAATTCAAAACATTATTTTAGCATATAGTTAATAAGAACCAAACAAGGGCGGGCTAGCTAGCTCGGCCCTGCCAGTTCATACACTATGGGAGGTCGGGGGTTCGACTCCCGTGCATGCCAACAACCTTTACATAAATCGGAGAGCCAACCACAGGGTGCCACGTGGCAGCCCATGACTGGGCCACGTGGCACATCAACCACCAACCAAAATCTGCCAAGTGTCAATCGCTGGATGCCCCACATGTTTGGGTTTTCGGACAGAACGCGATATCTTTCGCATACAGAGCCCGTTTGACGAAGTAAATATATGGCCTAAATTAGGAAGACGAGATGGACGCAATGGCATTGGTTTCGTCAGATTCTGAGCACTTTCATTTTTGAGCATTTTTAAGCCCTGTCAGGCTTCTGGATCCGATTCTGGATCAATTGGTTTGAGTTATCTCTTGGCATTGTATTAGCAATCTATAATAAGGAAGTTTTGTTGGGTTTTCTTCCCCTAGAGAGTTTCCCAGGATAAATGTTGTGTCTCTTGTGATTGTGTATTTCTCAGTGATCTTGTTCTTATGTTGTTGTTATCTATGGAAATGAAAAGAACTATAATAATGGCATAAACATTAACATGGTATTAGAGCCAAGCTGAAGGAAGCATCTTTTGCAAGAGAAAAACGTCACTATTGTCGTACATGCAAATTAGGGATTTTTGATGGTGAAGCTTTTCATCCCCAAAACCATCTAGAAAAGTGCACCCTCCCTCAAGGATTACTTTGGCATCATCAGCGCACATTTTCAGTGGCTGGATCTCCCAAAAAGTGAAACCCTAGTTTCACAAAAGTACTAGAAGTACCAGAAAACCATAAAACCAGAAGTACCAAAAGTACCAGAGTACCAGAGGTACCAGAAAAATAGAAGCACCAATCCATAAATCCGCAGATCAAGTTTGGAAGGGTAAAAGTTGGATTTTCTCAGATCCAAGTACACCAGGCTACTCTCCTCAGCCAAGCACATCTCCTGGTAAGTTCAAAATTTGATTTTGAGCATTTTCATTTTTCGGTCATTTTCCTAGCTCCAGGTAAAAGATGTCTGCAAGCACGAAGCTTGCTGAAAAACTGGAAGGTGTGGAAATATTTCATTCCTGGAAGTATAGGATCAGCCTGATCCTTGCAGAGAATGACCTAGCAAGATTCATTAAAGAAGAAGTGTCGGAACCCGCAGATGTCGCAGAGAAAGCAAAGCATCAAAAGGACACAATCAGGGCCCAAAGAATCATTGCAGATTCTATCAAAGATCATCTGATCCCTCACGTGTCATCAAAGAATACTCCGAAAGAAATGTTTGATTCCCTAACCAGATTATATGAAGGAAAGAATATAAACCGGAAGATGAATCTTAGATCTCAGCTCAAGAATACAAGAATGCATAAAGGAGAATCAATCAAAGAATACTTCTCCAAGATCTCATAATTCAAACAATAGTTAGAAGCAATTGGAGACACCATAGATGAAGACGAACTCATAATGATGGTCCTAAATGGTCTCACAAGACCTTGGGATGCATTCATCCAAACGATTTGTGCCAGAAAGGAGAAACTGAATTTTGATGGTCTATGGGAAGAATGCATTCAAGAAGAGACAAGAGTAGCTAACCATGAAGCGTTACTAGAAAGAGATGATGATCAAGCCCTAGCTACTCACACCAAATGTGGAAGGAAGAAACCTTACTTCCATAAAGAGTTTTACAAAGAATCTCAACCCCCAAACAAATTCAATCATGAAAAATCTCATCCAAGGAGATTTCAGAAGAAAGGACAATGCAAGGAAAGAGACTACTCATCTATACAATGTTATCAATGTGATAAGATGGGACACATGGCGAATTCATGTCTACTCAAACGAGAAGAATACAAGAGGAAACATAAGAGGCACCATGCCCACATAGTCGAAGATGAAGAGCCACCTACAAAGATGATAAGAGAGCAGATCTAAGACCATGTCTTGATCTTGGCCCTCTCAGGATCGGTAACACCTGGAGAGGACATGTGGCTCATTGATAGTGGTGCATCAAAGCACATGATAGGTAAAAGAAACACTCTTTCTTGTATCTTAGAAAAGAAGTTTTCTCAAAAAGTGACACTTAGAGATGATTACCAATATCCCATCAAGGGAGTGGGAGAATCAAACTACAAGCTAGATTCAGAAAATTCAATAAAGATGAAGGACATACTCTATGTACCAGGCTTGAAGAAGAACATACTATCCATTTCATCTTTAGACAAGAAAGGCTACAGAGTTTCCTTCATATATGGAGAAGTTCTTATGTGGGCTAGAGGAGAAACCATAAATGAAGCAATCATCATTGGAAATGAAGAAAATGGGTTATATAAGCTAAAGGGTCACTCAGAGACTGCCATGACCCATGCCATTGAAAATTAATGTGAACTTTAGCATAGAATATTAGCTCACATCAACTACAAGGCACTACCATACATATGCAAAGCTATCACAGGTTTACTAGAACTCAAGGTTGATCATGAAGGCATATGCAATGGATGTGCACAAGGGAAGAATATCAAGAACCCTTTTCCAAAGAGAGACAGTAAAGCAGAAGGAGTCCTAGAACTCATTCATTCAGACGTGTGTGGCCCAATGCCATTATCCTCCATTAGTGGGTATGTATACTATGTATCATTCATTGATGATTATTCTCGTAAGACCTGGATATATTTTTTGAAATCTAAAGATGAAGTATTCAACAAGTTCAAGGAATTCAAAGCCTTGATAGAGAATCTTTCTGAAAGGAAGATTAAGATACTCAGGTCAGATAATGGAGGAGAATACACCTCAAAGGAGTTCGCGAACTTCTGCAAAGATATTGGGATCAAGAGGGAACTCACTACTCCCTATAATCCTCAACAGAATGGTGCAGCTGAAAGGAAGAACAGAACGATTATGGAAGCTGTGAATACCATGATCCATGATCAAGATCTTCCTATGTGCTTATGGCAGAAGCAACAATGGAAGTTGTTTATGTACAGAACTGATTATCCCATAGCACACTTGGGTTCAAGATCCCGGAAAAGATGTTCACTGGAAAGATACTAGAGGTAAGCCATCTCAAAATATTTGGCTTCCCAGTCTTCATACACATTCTAAAAGAGAAGAGAAACAAGATGGAACCCTCAAGAAAGAAGGGAATATTTGTGGGATATTGTGAGGTCTCCAAGGCCTTCATAATTTATATACCAGGTCACCGCCACATTGAGATCAGCAGGGATGTGACCTTTGGTGAAGATGTAGCGCTCAATAAATCAAGAAGATGCCATCTTGAAGAACTGTATGAAGAGGAACCCATAATCCCCAAGATTGCAGAATCAGTGAGGGAGGTTCCCAGAGCTGCAGAACCAGTGATGGAAGTCGTAACTTCCCCTGATGAGAAAATTATTGAAGACCATGATGTAACAGAAGTTCAAGAACGTCCTCAAATGACCTTCTCCCATAAAAGAAAGTCTTCTTGGGCAAGAGAGCTTATTAAAGATGGAGAGAAGTATGGTGTTCCTGAAGGAACTACAAGACAAGTGAAAATACCAAATCCATTCTCCAATTACATGGCTTTGATGTGTGATCTCCTAGAAGAGGAGCCTACCTGCTTTGAAGAAGCCATTAAGAAGAAGGAATGGGCAGATTCCATGATAGAGGAATACCAATCCATAATAAAGAATGATGTATGGGAAATAGTTCCCAGACCAAAGAGTAACGATGTGGTATCATCAAAATGGCTCTTCAAAATAAAACATGTTGCTAACGGAAGTATTGAGAAGTATAAAGCAATATTTGTCACTCATGGATTTTATCAAAAAGAAGGCATTGACTATGAAGAGACATTCACTCCTATAGCTAGATACACTTCGATCGGAACCATCATATCCCTTGGAGCTAAGATGAAGTGGAAGTTACACCATATGGACATGAAGACAGCCTTCCTAAATGGTGTCATCGAAGAGGAAGTGTATATAGATTAACCTCAAGGATTTGAAGTTGAAGACATGAAGTCTCATGTCTGCAAGTTGAAGAAAGCCTTATACGGATTGAAGCAAGCTCCCAGAGCTTGGTATGGCCGTATAGACAGTTTCCTGACGAGCTTGGGCTTCACCAAAAGTAAAGTTGATTCTAACCTCTAATTCAATATTATGAATGATGAGCCAGTAATACTATTGCTTTATGTGGATGACTTATTCTTATCTGGAGAAGAAAATCTCATCACTGAATGTAAGAAGAGACTTGCATCAGAATTTGAAATGAAAGACCTTGGCCTAATGCATTATTTCTTAGGTCTTGAGGTATGGCAGAGTCCAAAGAGGATCTTCCTTAACCAAGGGAAGTATGCAGTCGAAATCCTGAATAAATTCGACATGTTAAATTGCAAGTCCATGAATACACCCATGGAAGCGAAGCTGAAGCTGAAGCTATTGGTCGATACTTCATCAGATTTGATTGATTCCACATTGTATAGGAAGATTATTGGATCGTTGATGTACCTGACGAACACCAGACCAGACATATGTTTTACCGTGAACACGTTGAGTCAATTTCTGGTAGAGCCCAGAGATGTTCACCTAGTGGCTGCAAAACATGTGATGAGGTATCTTAAGGGTACATTAGATTATGGTCTCAATTATGATGGAGATCATGATTTCACATTGAGTGGGTATACTGATTCAGATTGGGCAGGAAGCGTTGCTAAAAGAAAAAGCACTTCAGGATGTTGTTTCAGTTTGGGATCAGCCATGATCTTGTGACAGAGTAGGAAGCAATCTAGTATTGCTCTCAGCACAGTGGAAGCAAAGTACATTGCTGCATGTTATGCTAGTTGCAAAGCTATATGGCTTCAAAAGTTGTTGAATGGTCTATTTGACCTAGTTGTTAGACGTAAAGAAAGATGATGTGTTCCTTGCTTCTGACCAAGTTGTTAGACGTAAAGCAAGATGATGTGTTCCTTGCTTCTGACCTAGTTGTTAGATGTAAAGCAAGATGATGTGTTCCTTGCTTCTGACCTAGTTGTTGGATGTAAAGCAAGATGATGTGTTCCTTTCTTCTGACCTAGTTGTTGGACGTAAAGCAAGATGATGTGTTCCTTGCTTATGACCTAGTTGTTGGACATAAAGAAAGATGATGTGTTCCTTGCTTCTGACCTAGTTGTTGGACGTAAAGCAAGATGATGTGTTCCTTGCTTCTGACCTAGTTGTTGGACGTAAAGAAAGATGATGTGTTCCTTGCTTTTGACCTAGTTGTTGGATGTAAAGCAAGATGACGTGTTCCTTGCTTCTGACCTAGTTGTTGGACGTAAAGGAAGATGATGTGTTCCTTGATTTTGACCTAGTTGTTAGACGTAAAGCAAGATGATGAGATGTGACTAGCATTGAGCTTCCGACTTAATGGATGTGATGTAAAGGCAGTCTATTATTATGATGGGCTAGCCTCGTGTCGTGATAAGGTATCAGATTTATACGAATACATAGTGATGCAGATGATGATGGCATTCCTTTGAGAATGACGATGTTGCCGATGAAGAAAACTTCTGATGATTTATAGACATGCCAACCAATGTTCCAAGATGATATTGATGATTCCACTGATGCCACTGAGGATGCAGACCTCTCTCGCCTGATGTTGTTGAAGAATACCCTTATTGTTAAGGGGGAGTGTTGAAATAATGTAACTGCAAAGTGTATTATGCTTATTATTGATATATTATTCATAGGATCAATCCCCATTGTGGATTGATCATGTTGGCTATTGTAATAGGACCAAATCTCCTTTTGTGGATTGGTCATAATGTAATTATAAAAGGCTAAAGAAGAAGTCGGCCCCAGATAATATTAAAGAAGCCCAGAATATAATAAAGATGGGTTTACCCACCCAGATTGAGAAGTCGGCCCTACCAGTGAAGAGACACTTCACACGTTCCAAACTTGTATAAATAAGAAGGCTAGTGCCTCACTTAGACACACTTCACTTGCTCAGTTTGAGAGACAAGTTTTGGAGCTGCAGTTGGAGAAGAGAGAGAGAGAGAGTGGCGCATATTTAGGAGAGGAATTTATGTATTGGTTTGAGTTATCTCTTGGCATTGTATTAGCAATATATAATAAGGAAGTATTGTTGGGTTTTCTTCCCCTAGAGGGTTTCCCAGGATAAATGTTGTGTCTCTTGTGATTGTGTAATTCTCATTGATCTTGTTCTTATGTTGTTTATGTCTATTAAAATGCAAAGAACTATAATAATGGCATAAACATTAACAAAATGTTGGAAAGAGGGGCTAAGATTAGGGACTTAAGTCCTTGAGAATAATATTTTATTATTATTCTAAAGTTGTGTGACAAAACATGTTTTTATCCTAAGTCCTGGGAGAGGCAACACATGCAGCTCCAGGAAGACAAGTGTCGACCTGGTCACATGCAGTTAAAAGCTGAAGCGTCAGCTGGATTGGGGGTTTATCCTCCATTCTTCCATTGACTATCTGAAACCGGGAATTTTGTCCGGTCTCTGCGTTCATTCGTTGTCTAAAATGTGTGGCGGATGCATCTGATTTCTACATGCATACCCTCACGTAGCTCTGAAACCCGAAGTCTGTGACGTTTTCTTGTGAAGCCGATACACCCTCTCTCTGAACCATCAAGTATGTGTTCGACCTCTACGTGGATTGCTTGTCACACATCCTAAAACTGGTGTTACCTAAACCATGTTGTGTCTCAGTGAACTGTTGCCATTTTTCTGGACGTCCACACCCAATTTCCCTGTTGTTGTTGTCACCCGTGAGTTAACCAAAAGTTGTTGTTATTGTTGTTATCCTGAACTTGCAGGAATTGAGTTGAAAATTGGTTGAAGAACCGGGTTTTTAGGCCCGTGGTAGAAGAGGCAGGTTGTCATGCTTGTGATCATCCCTCTCCAGGTGAGAGAGTTTGTTGGGAAGTGGTTTTCTCCCAGAAAGAGTCCAGCACCAGCTACGGAGCTCTGAGAATTCCTAATCCGGACTGTTGTCGAGACCCAGAGAGGGAGGTGAAGCACCGATGGACTATGCTTGTGAAGGTGTATACTCCCGGGTGGAATAGGCATGTGGGGAATGAGAGTCTGTGAGTAGTGGGTGTAAGAAGGCTCATAGAGAGAATCCTTCCGGATGCTCTATGTAGTTTTCTTGTAACCTCGACCTAGTCTAGGATTCCCTTTCCCTGATTGGAGCTTGGTCCTAGCTCAGGGGTGAACCACTACTGAGCTTGATGAGCAGCATGGTCTAAGGCCTGGAGGTTTGTGGAAGGTCTGCACTTAGTTGGTAGAGTTACAACAGTTTCAAAGATAAGTATATGGATGTGTTTAATTTCAATTAAAATGCATGTCTGTGATGCTTGCAATATTATCATGTATTCCGTTGCAATGATATTTACTGTTAATTCCATTAATTATGTATGTTAGCAGTAATTATATGTTTACTCTGTGTTAAGTCATTTAACTTCATTTAAATGCATACTATATAAGTTTGATAATGTTTCCACGTAGTAGCGTTGCCCGATCGTGGGATTGATGGTCGAGGATGTTACATTGAGTATAGACATCCAACTAGTTTGCTACAACCTTTTCCCATTCCTAAGTGGAAGTGGGAATTCGTAACCATGTATTTTATTACTAAGATGCCTAGGACTACTAATCAACATGATTCTATTATGGTATTGGTGGACAAGCTTAGTAAAGTTGCCCATTTTATTCCAATGAATTCGGTGCACAAGGAAACCAACATTGTTGAAATATACATGCGAAAGATTGCTAAGATGCATGGTGTACCTAAGACAATTGTGTTTGACAAATATTCCAAGTTCACATTGAACTTTTGGAAAGGGATATTCAAAGGATTTGGGACAAATCTGAACTTTATCACAGCATATCACACTGAGATAGATGGAAAAACAGAGAAGGTAAATTGAGTGATAGAAGATATGCTCAGAATGTATGTGATGGATAAACCATCAAAATGGGAAGACTACCTTCACTTGGTAGAGTTTTCTTACAATAATGGGTATCAAGAATCTTTAAAGATGAGACCATTTGAGGAACTTTATGGTAGAAAGTGCAACACACCAGTGATTTGGGACAACCTAGTAGGTCACGTAGTGGTTGGGCTAGATCTGCTCCGGGAAATGGAAGAGCAGATGGTAAAGATAAGGCAGAATTCAAAGGTTGCCCAAGACAGGAAAAAAAGTTGCACAGACAAAGGCATAACCCATTGAGAGGTTAAAGTGGGTGACCACATGTTTTTGAAAGTAAAATCCAGATGCAGTTCCTTGAAGTTGAAAAATTGTTTTAAGATGGTAGCAAGCTATTGTGGGCCATTTGAAATCCTAAAGAGGATTATTCATGTCACATATATGTTGGAATTGACTGAATTCTTGTGTATTCATAATGGTTTCCATGTATCATTTCTTAAAAAGTATGTTCCTTATGCTAATCATATTATTGATTGGAATGTGATTCAGGTGGATCCAAAAGGTGATTTTCGAGTGCGATCGGTTTTCATATTGGATCAGAAAATCAAGCAGTTCTAGAATCCAGTCATGGAGCTAGTAAAGGTCTAATGGACCTGGTACGATCTTGAGGATGAAACTTGAAAGTGCAAGGATGCTAAATTTGGAGCACAAGGATGCTATGCGGGAAGAGTATCCTCATCTTTTTGAAATTTTTTGAAGTTTTGTATGTACATATGTATATAATGCATTGAGGACGATGCATAAATAAGGGGAGGGGAATGTAATGTCCCTAATCTGAACCCCAGTTGTAATTGTACATATAGGCTAGTGATCCATTATCACCAAGTATAAATGTAAATGTACATATAGGTTGGTGAGTGGTTGGCACCAAATTATGGTTTTGCGCGCACCTAAGTAGTGTGCGGGGTTTGTTATCAAGGAAAGGGTGCACACATTTCATAGTGTTGTGCGCACCTAAGTAAGTGCGTGAGGATGACCAAGTTATGTGTGTGTGTGTATTTGAGGTCAAAGAGCATGTGTGGTTACTGGGCTGGTGAGTCTAGATGAAAATAGGCTCGTGCACCTATCCTTGTAAAAAGTAATCACACTCAAGTTAATAATAATAATATCACATTGTTACACATAAATAGATCAGACGTAAAGCGATGGGGGGATAAAAATCCATCGAAAAAGGGAAAAAGGGGGCTTGAAGTTTAAAAGAGGGAATAATCCAGGGGGCTTAATTCCAAGGGAATATTTTATTAATATTTTCTGAAAAGTGTAATTTATAGATATGTATTTATCCTAAGTTTCTAATAGATGGGAATGAGTCACCACGTGGATAAAGCTATTTCTGAAGGCGACAAGTCTCCAGTTCAATGCATGCAAGATATATTTCCTCCCTTAGCGTATTTCTGGGGAGGAACTCATCCTTGGAAGGGGGGATCACTCTCAATCCTTGATCATTGAGATGAAATTTCCTCTACGAAGGAACCTGTGTCTAGTTGTAACTTACTACCTTGTATATCCCTATGCTTGGGAAAAATTGTGGGTGGTCGAAGAGGCGATTTTTCAAGCCTGTGGGAATTCACTCCAGGTGATAGACTTGTTGTCGAAGAGGCGGGTTGTCAGGCCCGTGAGCATTCACTCCAGGTGAGATATTTGTTGGGAATTATTCCCTGGTGCACTAGGAATTAGTTGCAATGCTTTGAGAATTCATGTATGGCCTATTGTTGAAGCCCTGGAAGGGAAGTGGGGTAGTCGAAGAACTATTGAGAAGAGAAGGGGCACACTTCCTGCGGTGGGACAGGCATGTGGGGAATGAGGGACTGTAGACTAGTTGCAGCAGTGGGAATCTTGGACAGAGTAATTTCGTTGTTATTAGACCTTAGCTTGGTATTAGGAATCCTTTTTCCCTAGTGGAGTTTAAGCCCCAACTCAGGGGTGACATGTTGCTGAAATTTTACGAGCAATAGAGTCTATGGCTCAGAGGAATGTTTGAGTTATGCACGCAGTTGGTGACTTTTCATAAAATACAAGTGTTCTTTATGTGCTTGTCTCATTTATGGTGTGCTTAATTATCTATGTCAGATATGGGTTTGATTCTTGTATGATGTTTCATATAAGTAGTTGTTGTAATTTTGTATAATGTTGTTCACACATGTAAGTGTGGTGTTGATATTCATTATTGTAAAGGTACATGTTATGTATGACCATTATTATTAGTTATTCTTGTTAAGATAACTTTCTTATATTAGTCATGAGCCTCCGAGGTGAGGTTAGAATCGTCGTACACATAGGGAAATACTCCATTCATGCAAGAGGTTGGATTCACCGTGTGCATAGGAAATTAATCTTCACGCACAAGGGGAACATAATTCACGTGTGAAGTCGAAATGGTTGTGCACATGGTAGTGATTATGTGTTCGGAGTGGATTACATGCACAATAATGTTGTGTGTCAGCATGGTTGTGCATAGTTTCATTGTGTTACTTCTGTTGTTATAAGTTATGTCTGAAGAAGGGATTTGTTGTGGTGTGACCAACTTGGGGCTATGCGCGTTAATTCAAGTATTTTTGCGTGGACCAAAGTTATAGAGCAGAATCTGTGCACTAAAATTTTTAGAGTGGCATTGCTTAGCAGTAAGTTGGGGATGTTGCATTCTTGTATTAGAGCATTTTGATAAGTGCTAGTAACGAGGTACGTTAAAGTTTGGTATCATAATGAAAGAATTTGAGAATTATGTGGCGTGGCCAAGCTTGGGTGGTTGGGGACATTACAAATGACACCATGAGGTTTGCTAGGGTTTGAAGGATTGTATGTGGAACGAAGCATGTAGGTGAAGTCAGAAGTATTTTATGTATGAATATCATGGATTGGTGTCTACACATATCTTACTGAGTTGGTGCTTAGTTGAAGAGATCGGTGTCTCCAGTAGGTAGGTGCCTACAATTTTTGTAATAGCAAGTTGGTGCCTACAATATTTGTAATAGTAGGTTGGTGCCTATAAATATTTATAAAGATAAGTTTTTGTGGTTTTATCCCACAAGGGTTTCCTCTTTAAAATTAGTGCACTATGATTTGATTTTATATATTATTATTGTTTCTAAGCTAATGATAAATTGATGAATGGTTAAATAAAGTAAAAGGTATTGTATATTGATTTACCCCCCCTCTCATTATAAGCATAATATCAACAATTGGTATTTGAGTGAGGTTCCTTTAGAAACAATCTAACTACTGGAAGGTAGATCTCAAGAGCATAGATGGATAGTCAAGAAGGTTTCTTCAAAAATAAGGGTCCATTGTTTGATGGAACAAACTATGCATTATGGAGTGTAAGGATGTAGACTTATCTAATGTCTCTTGGTTTTGATATTTTGAAATAAGCCGTAAATCTTTATACACCCCTAAAAACCCCACCAATATATGCAGCCGAGAAGAAGCCTAGTGAACATAATGCAAAAACCATGAATGTTGTATGAGTGGTTTATCGAAATTAGAATTTTTCAAGGTGATACATTGTAAATCGAAAAAAGATATTTGGGACAAACTTCAAAACATCTATGAAGGTGATGACAAGGTGAAGGAGGAAAAGCTCCAAATTCATAGAAGATAGTTCGATATTTTGAAAATGGAAGACGAAGAAAATGTTGCAGCCTATTTTCTTCGAGTGGATGAAATTGTCAACACCATCAGAGGACCTAGTGAGGAGGTTAAACAATCATTGATTGTGAAAAAAGTTATCAAGTCTCTCCACTTAATATTTGATTCCAAGGTCTATGTCATTGAAGAAATGAAGGAACTAGAGAAATTAACAATGAATGAGCTGCATGGGATTCTCACTGCATATGAGATGTGGACCGAAAAAGAAAATACAACATGGAAGGAAGCAACTTTCAAAGCATCAAAGAAGACAAAAGAATACAAATGTTGTGATTGTTCTAGCCATGAATCAGATATAGAAGAAGCACTATTTGTGAGAAAGCTAAAAAGAGGATCTAGAAAACACAAAGGTAAGCTACCCTTCAAATGTTTTAATTGTGGTAGAGTTCATAATTTTCTTGCTAAATTTCCATATTCTAAAAGGGAAGATAGTGATGATGAGGATAATAATGTCAAAGAATAACATAACAATAGAAGAAATTCTTATAGACAAGAAAGAGGAAAATATACTAAGAATAAGAGTCTTTACTCTAGAGAGGATAGCAGCTTGTTCGAAGAAAGTGATGGATATGTTTCTGAAATTGACAAAGAAGAATTCATTTTCATGGCCATAGATAGAAAGTATACTGATAAATAAAGTGAAGACAATAAGAAGGAAAAATCAGAAGAAGAAGAAGAAGACATTGATGGGGAAGTGAATCTTGAAGCAGAACTCATTAGTGTCTTAGAAGAAATAGACAAACTTAGGGAAAGGAACATAAAGTAGAAAGAGAAATTGCATAAACATGAAGAGGAGGATCATGATTTTGAAGAAATAAAGAAGACAAATTTCTTCCTGAAGACTCAAGTAGAAGAGGGAAAAAAGATAGAAGAAGTGGTGAGAATCCAACTACAAGAAAAGGAAGAAAATTGCAAGAAGCTAGAAGTTGGAATAGTTTCCTTAAGAAAGGAACTCGAGAAAACTATTGATCAATTGAATAGAAGCTTGAAGTTTGGAAAGAGTAACAAAATATTAGATAATATTATTAGTTGCCAAAGTTCACCATTCATCAAAGAAGGTCTTGGCTATGTTGAAACAAAAAATACCTCAGAGGGAGATGCAAGCACTAAGGTCACAAAGCCATCATAAAAGGAAAATGAAGAAAAACCTAAAAACAATGCCAATATTCTCAAAGGCTCCATCAACAATGAAATCAGTAGTAGGAAAGGAAATGATGACCAACATAAATTCAATTCTACCCATAGGAATAAGTTTAGAAGACTTGTTCCAGTAAGAATACCTTTCACAAACCGGTACCAAAATCTCTTTCTTGGCTATTGTTTTTATTGCAATAAATTTAGTCATAAAGCAATAGATTTCAAAGATTATCCAAGAAGTGATCATGTGAGAGATATAAATGAAGGTTCTTATAAAACCACAAGTAATTATTATGTGAGCAACAAAACCAGAAGTTCTCATGGGTTTGATGATAGAAACTACAATTAATTTTCTCCCCTAATTGATTACAATGTTGAATGTTATAAGTGAAATAACTATGGGCACATGGCATGTGACTGTAGAAACAACATAATAAAGGAATAATATGTTCTTGCCAAACATAAAGAAGAGTACACAAAGGTGTGGAAAAGGAAGCAAGAATAACATAATAAGGCATAATGTGAACTTTCACTTTATGCTCAAAATGAAGGGAACCAATGCTACATTGACTGTAACGTACCCGACCATAGACATTGGTCACGCCACACAAAAAATATATTTTCAACAACTCTGATACCACTTTGTAACGTACCCAGCCATATAAGTTGGTCATGTCATGCAAAAACTCTCTCTTTAACAACTCTGATACCAAAATGTTAAGTACCCAATGCTCATTTGAGAAACATTACGTGTAGAAACTCATTAAATTATTAAGATCTACTACTAATTAAATTCTTGTAGCTTACCAGCCATAGACCACACACAATATTGACCAATGGACTAATACCACAGTTCTAAATGCATCTAGAAGCATATATTAAACATGAATATAACTGTTCAAACAAACAGTAAACACACAACATTCATGTAAACCATTTACAAAGCGGAATTAACATAAGAACATAACAAAAACACTTATTTGTTAATGATTAACCAACTAGCTGCAAATGAAGGATGAACCTCCTAGCCATAGACATTGATGATCCTTTTCTCTCATCAGTAAGCCACCCCTGAGATGAGGCTATGAGTCCACAAGGATATTTGGCCCACTAGCTATCCACTCTCCACATAGAGCAGCCCCAAACCCAGGTTCTAGTCTCACAACAGTTCCAAACCTCCAGCTCTCTCTTTTCCCTGCAACCTGTGCAACCCAAGGAATGTACCCCCTTCACTGTTCACAGTCCCTCAGGCTGTACCATTCATTTATCAAGGCCACTAGTGCATTCGGTTGGCCAGGACTCACTCAGTTGGGAACTATAGGAACTCTCAGTTGTTTCATATTTTCTTACAACAGCCTTCACAAGGCTCTCAGATATTTCCTCCACATAAAATCACACCACAAGATTACAACCTGATGTATCAGAACACATACCTCTATCTCAGCATAAAAACAAATCCAAACAATGGCCGCCTTCAGGTATACTATGGTTGGTCTTCTTCCCAACCCTCTTCTCCTCCTTTACTGCCAAAAATATGTACGTAAAAATTGTCCCCCAAATCTGCATATGAAATCCCTCTTCTTCCTTGATTGTTTGACTCACACTCTTCCCAAGGATGATTGTACTTTGTCCCATGATCTCCAATAACTATGGGATGTAACCACTCACACCCACCCTCTTACATGAGTTTAATGATTGACCTCTCATACACTCAATCAATAAATAGAAGGTTATACACAAAGATAATAATTTCAGGAATGTGGATTGGATTAATACCCATGAATAATTCCCCCTTGGACCCCTCTCTCTTGTGTAATCATAGCCCCCCATCGTTCTTCATCTCTTTCATATTACAACCAATGATTATTCCTTTTATTAATTAATCAATGTTCATAACATGAAATTCACCCCCCATCAACATTATATCAATATGGGCTCTTCACCCCAATGCATCAGCTCACCAGCCTAATTCACATTTATACAATTATAATATAATTTGCGAGGATTATAACTAAGGATGTTACATCCCCTCCCCCTTATTTTTTCACTATCCTTGGTGCACAACGCCCTACAAGTGTAATTTCATTTTACAATTCCGACTCCCCGACCAATAATTAACATATAGGCTCTCTAGCCCAAAATCACATAGGCATTCCAGCCTAAACAAATTACATAGGCACTTTGACCCCAATACCATAGATACATAGTCACTCCGTCCCCAAAAATCATAAACACAAAGTCACTCTGGCCCAAAACATATACATAAGCCACTGGTATTCTTCTACAATTATCCCGATTTCCACCAGCTCTCTTCCTCTTGACCTTCCCAAGCCAAGGAATGCACCATTCATTTATCATGGATAACCCAAGGGATGTACCATCTGTTTATCAAGGCTAACCCAAGTATTGAGCCATTCTTTTATCAAGGTCTCTCGGGCATAGGTAGCTAGGAATCTCACTACTAGGGACTCAAGGGACTCGCTGCTAGGAAAAATATCAATAAAATAACCAAAAAAAACCTTGTTGCTGCAGTGCGACTCACACAAGAGTGCACACTTCAGGCCTGAAAACCTGGTTCTTTGACAGTGCAACTCACACAAGAATTCACTCTTCAGGCCTGACAACCTGGTTCTTCGATAGTGCAACTCACACAGGAGTTCACTCTTTAGGCCTAACAACCTGGTTCTTCGACATTGCAACTCACACAGGAGTTCACTCTTCATGCATGACAACTTGGTTCTTCGACAGTGCAACTCACACAGGAGTTCATTCTTTAGGCCTAACAACATGGTTCTTCGACAATGCAACTCACATATGAGTTCACTCTTCAGGCTTGACAACCTGGTTCTTCGACAATGCAACTCACCCTCTAGGCTCAAGCATCCCTTTCATTGTTATGCAATTCCTCAAGCGATCCATCATTTGCCAAGGTGTTCTCGTGTAGAAAACTGCCAAATTGTTGCAAGACTTCCACTAGCAATATATAACATGTGGCAATCATCCCCAACTGCATTACATGCATACAATTAGTATGAGACATCATCATATAATTATAAAATTTCAAATATGTTTTACACAGGAAAATAGGCTTTCCCAAACATGAGTCTCTTTGCTCATAATTGTTTGTCCCTTGCAGCAGTAGATATTAGTCTTCCTTATGTGCATACATCATTTCCATATCCAAGACCATTCTGCCTACAATTTTCTCAATTCCATGTAGCCAAACAAATCATTAGTATCTCATAACAATTTTCAATTATTAATTTATCAAATTTGGTTATACAGGAAAATAAAAATTCCCACGCATGATATTTTTGCTGATTATTTTTTGCTCTTGTAGTGGTATATATTAGTATTCCTTGTGGACTTACATTATTTCTATATCCAAGCCCATTTTTGCCTACAATTTCTTCAACTTTCTTGCATCCAAACAAGGTTATTAGCACTCATGCATATTTTTAGCAGTTCATGAAATGATATCCGAATTGTATCTACCCAGTAATTCAATCATTTCCAACCATTATTTGCATTAAATGGAACTCTATCATTCATCATATTATCTAGAATGAAACTATCATTCATTTTACATGCATTATCAGCACATCAAGCTCTTTATAATGCAATCAACTCTAACAATAAGTAAAACCAATGTGCCAATAATCATGGCCACATCTACGCAATGTATCCTTGCATTGACTCTGGAGTACCATATGTTCATGTCATGTATTCCACCATGTGAGTTGGAAGGTATGGCCCATGCCTCAATACCACATCCAAAATCTTCCCCACAACATGTCTGACCCTTTGGATACCTTCATCTTCAACCCATACACAGCAATAGGAACATCATCCCTTAGTGCTATTTAGTGTAGGAAAAAAGGTTGTTGTCCAAACCTTAGTTACATAGGGAATAACCATTATTCACTTGGATGGAACTATAATCTTTCCATATCCAATTCATCATGGCCTCACACATGACCATCTCAATTGAAATTCATTGTTACAACAGGAGTAATGTCTCCCGACTTAACTCAGTTATGAATTCGTAACATAATATGCAATTAAATTTCCCATAAATGCATTCAATCCACAAATAATATTTGCATACTCAAGGCCACTCGTCTTTTCATCAATTCAAATATTGATATTAGAATGAGGGAATTCTTACATTCATTCCCTTCCAAATTTATACATTATAACAACCCCAAATGCATATTTTCATGGCTGTTGTTAGCACTCTGTAAATTTGTTTGGTTGAGAAAACAAATGATAGAGGTAACCTACAGACAAACTTTAAGACCAAAAACTAGCCTTTCCGACCTAGAGAGGGATCTCTCTGAGACTTAGTCTCTAATATATAATGGCTTTGAATTGTTAGTTAGGTTCGTTACGTTTTTGAAATGTTTTTGGTTCTGCTGGAAAGGAAATACAGAACCTTGGCCCATGGAGTCAAATTCCAGAAAGCGAGAGAAATAAATGACTTGGTAACTAAAACTTTGAGAGGATAAAGGCTAAGCAGGAAATGGTCTTTCAGTTCAAATGTCGTTGTGTGTGGTGAGAGAAAAGGTACATAAGCAACTTAGAACACCATTGAAGATGACTTCTAAACTACTTAGAATAAAACATAGGAGTTTAAATAGAGAAATCTAAAGCACCACACGATGAATTCTAGACTTATTAAATGTTCCAATTTAAACAGAGTAAAGACATGAATATACAAAAAACACAAAGTACATACATAGGTGAGATCACAATACATCAAACCACCACCATTAGAATATTTTTGTCAAAGCCTCAAGACCTTCGCATTATATTTCAATCGGGTTCAAAAGTTACATTCAACAGTCTACTGTCTAAACTACTTTGTTGAAAAGATGCAATATATAGAAAGAGTTGCACCCCTTGGGCTGCCATACTCCAAACTACTACTCCTATAATTTTGGTTTTGGTTAGTCCCTACCAGATGATCTTTCAAATAGAACTTACTAAGAATAGGAACCCAACTACACCCAATCATGTCATAACTGATGTCTTTATCATGATCATTCGATCATCAACAAGATTCAATCATTAGGAAGTGATGTGTCGACATTTCTCCTTTGAATGGTCACCTGAATGATCGAGCACTCTGTCAGAATTATTCCACCCAGTGTAATGGGATTTGATTGTTGTCTCACAATCATTGGTCGTATTATGCATGTGGTGAGTTCGTATGGCAGATGAATGTGGGTTGTCACTCGTGTTTTCTAGATGGCGACGACAGTCAAGGGAACAAAGCATTTCCTTCAAAATTGTTGTGCATTCCACCTACACTTGTCCTTCTCGATAGGTGGGTTTACATGAGGGTTTACCACGCGGATACCCATTAGATTCCTTGCTTCCCGGCAGGAGACAAGACATGAGGGGAGAGAAATTTTGTGCCACGTTCAAAAAGACAAAAACGGGGTCGAGTCAATTGTGTTTCTGGCCTCACCTATAGTATTGATACTCTAATCATTTTCCTAAGGGACCAGTTTCGCCTTTTCAGATTCTTCACCTGTCTTCACAAGACCACGTTCCCTTTCAGCTTGGTTTGAGCAATGGCAAGGGCTGCGCAGACGTTTTCCATGGCCGGTCCACATTCCTTGAAGTGCTCCGCGATTCTCTCCTCTGACATCCCATGTTCCTCGTGCAGCTGAATGATCACGTCTTGCGCTTCTCTAAGTTGTTTCTTGAGCCAAATCACATTCCCTTCTCGGCTCTGCGACATTTTTTCGACAACTCTTTCTGCCAACTACTTTCTCAATTCTCTATTCTCCTAGTACAACTCAGCAATAGCGAGTTGCGCTTTCTTTAGCTGTTGTGATGACTCCTAAACATCCATGCTTTTAGTTCCCGACCTTCTCAGTCTTTCACATATTTCTCGACTTGAACCCTCGATAGGTTATAGCCGAACAACGCACATGAGTAAATTCTCATCAACAAATTGGACACGCGGTTCATTTGGAGCTTGGGTCTCCTCGGGCTTCTTAATCAACCTTGGCCTACCTCTTTTTCGGGGTACTGATTTTTGGGGTGATGAACCTTCTACTGTCTTTCCTTTTCCTGCAGCCCCCTCTATTCCTGCCTCCACGCTACGAGATGTTGTTTCCCCCATGGGTAGAGGAGGATCTCCTTTGTGGTCCCTAGGGATGTCGGCTGAAAGCATAAATGAGTTCTAGTCCTTGCCCAAACGTCTCAATTCATTGACTACCAACAAATTGAATAATGAGATGTGGGATAAGTTCTTCTCCGGATGGTTCGCTTCGGCCTAGACGCTATCTGCCATTCCTCCTAGACTTTGGTGCAAGAAGAAAGGTAAGTTCAAAGGCCTCTTCCCTATGAAATGCATCAACATCCTGATGTGATGTGGGTATATTCTGTCAGACCTTATTTCACAGGTGAAATACTTTCTAATCACTTTCACAAGTTTCTGAAAAGGCTCCCATAGATATCGACTCAGAACACCGACTCCAATTTTCCCATTCAGGCAGTTTGGTTTGATGAATTCTTCATAGCATAGTATGTCTAAAGGCATGCTCTTAGACCACCTTTCGCTACGCGGAGGGATATTCGGCGTGGCTGACAGAGTTTCCTTCGTCACTCGGAATGTGATTCCTGCAATGACCACATGGAACCCATTAAATCTGAGAGCGAACTGTTCAACCAGTTTCAAGTTGTATCCTTGGATTTTCTCATAATAGTGCATACATCCAACCTGTTTGAAAGATTCCCTAACATTTGGACCTTCGTTGATTAACTCCAAGTCTTGAAGCTTGGGCCTCACAACTCTGCCACCTCATTCTTTCTTCCTTATGTCTTGGGACGTTTTCATGATGCAAACGTGAATTTGGTTTAGGTGCGCGATAATGAAATATGGCACCCTCTTCGCACGAAAAATGGAGATTGATATGCTTCGTAGAGACCTATCGGAGGGGTAGTGGTGGAAGTTTTGCGCAAAAAGAAAAAATAACTCTAGGATTCTACCACGCAAATGCCAGGTGCTATGGAGACTCTAGGCACAGGAACTGGTCGATGCTGCAATAATGATAACGATAGGCTCATCACAGTAAGGAAGTGCGACAATAAATTTGGGTGTGACAAGAAAAAACTCTGAGGAAGAAAGAATGATTGTGAGAGGAGCTATCTCCCGAAAGACTTGCTTGTGGGAAAATGCAACAAGCTTCGAACCATGACTGAAGATGGAGGAAACGCGACAATCTTGACTGACCATGTTCTCAAAATAAATGATGGAAATCGTCTTTCCTGCAGCGAAAAGACCCAGCACTTGCAGAAAAAATCACAGACAATGCATAAACTTGGATGGTAAAAGAGAATCACACATGGTGACTGGTATTTATAATTGAATGGGCGAGGGATGGAATCATGACAGAGGACCTTGAACCATGGTGATGATAATTTTGGAAGCAGGTTGAATATTTGTGCAGCACACTCACGCGACAGGTACACTTCGAAGTGTGCAAAGTACAGATGATAAGAGATGCAGAGTATACATGATATGAGTGATGTGATTTCTTAACCTTTCTGACTTCATAATGAGGTGATTATGGTCGTTATATCTGCCGATGTGACCTTTACTCTAACAACTTTCCTCGACCTCTGGCACGTAAATTCCCTCTTTCTGACATGACTTGACCTTTTGGGAAAAGACCTTTACAATTCTCACATGTTTGATTATGACACCCCTTCCCGACTCCAAGGGCCAGCTTCGTCACTTGTTGAATTCATCCCATTCATTTCTCAGTACCTAACCTCACATGCCTAGACACATGAACCATGAATCATCTAAAAAATGACTAACTCTAACTGAAAAAATGATGGTGCTGACAACTGGCTCCAATGGGGATTCTATCCTCCCAGTGAGGTGGAAAAGAACAATAGACCAGGTGCCTGATCATTGGGATTTATTTGATTTGCAGACTCTAAAACAACGGAAAAGACTCACCCTATACCTTCTTGAAACAGTCACGACCAGACTCATCATAAACTTAGGGCCTTCACTCCAGGATTCAATTTCTGCTGACTACTGACTAGAAATGTATTCTTTGAAAACATAAAAAAATAGCTATTTACAATGACATGAAAAATTAAAACAGACCATACTAAACCAAATAATGTTTACGGAACCTGCCATTCACAGGCCCCCCACCAGTGAGTTCTCCATTAATCTCTTGTAGTAGATATGTGTTTTTCCCGTGATACACGACAATCCTGAATGGTCCCATCCAAAGATGATCAAACTTTCCATGCTTCTCTTTGTCGTCATTCCTCGCATCCCACTTCAATACCAGATCATTTACCTTGAAATCTGCCTGCTTAATGTGCTTGTTAAAAATATTCTTCATTCTGTCTTGATGAAGCTGTGATCGGTTGAAAACATGTTCCCTCATTTGTTGTGCGTGAACCAATTGGTTTATCCTCCTCTGAGCGTCGTTTTGTTCAGCTTCTTTCTCTTGCAGTAACCTCCTAACTAGCAATCCCAGCGAGGTGGGGGAAAATTCCTTCGCGCCATATACAATTTGGAAAGGTGATGTGGAGATGGAATTTTTGGTAGTGATTATGTCAACCCATAGCGTGTAGATAAGATTCTTGTGCCAGGCCTTCTTGTTGTCCTGCAAGATTTTTTTAATGATCCTGGTTAAAATTTTGTTCGATGATTCCGCCAATCCATTACCCTATGGGTAATAAGAAGTAGAATTTCCCAGGGTTATGTTTTAATTATTACAAAACTTATCCATCTACTTGGACTTCAACACCACTACATTACCCGTGATGATCTTGACAGGGCACCCAGACCTAGACAATATATTGGTCTCCAGAAACTGAACGATAACTGTGTCGGTAGCTTTCCTTGTGGGGACCGCTTCAATCCATTTAGTGTAATAGCCTGTGGCCATTAGTATCCATCTATGCTGAGCTGAGGATGGTGGATGTATTTCTCCTATAAAATCCAAACCCCATTGCATAAACAGTGCTTCGATAGAGATAGGATTTAATGGCAGAGATTGCCTCTTTGTTTTTCCATCGAATATCTAGCATTCGTGGCAACTGGAAACTTCCTTATATACATCTGCAAAAATATTGGTCCAATATAACCATGCCCTCAATATTTTTTTCACAGTGGTCTTCCAGTAATGATTCCCCCTGTAGTCCCCTTTATGGAACTCCTTGATAGCATGTTATGTGTCTTCTTTCAACAAACAATTTAGCAAGATCCCTCTTGGGTCCTTCCAATATAGAGAGTTATCTAGGATGCAAAACTTAGCCACCTTCAACTTCAAAAACCTGGCCTTGGTTTTTCTCAACCCTGGAGGAGCTTGCAAATTTCTCAATACATAAATAATGTCAGCGTACCAAGGTGAATCGAAGAATTTCTGAGATACCTGTGAGGTTGCTTCTTCTTGTGGGTTCTTCGATATATCAACAATGAAATTTATTCCCAAAACATCATAGTTCGACTATGCTATCAATTTTTCAATCCCCTGACCCTTAATCAGCTTTGTAGGCTTGACTTCTAGGTCATATTCCAGCATGATTTTGATCCATTTACCCCTTCTCCCCTCAAGGTCAGGCTGAGTCAGGATATCCTTGACGAAATTGCTAGGCACATAAGAAATGATGCGGGAATGTAGTATATAAGTCTTGAATTCCTTGAGGGCCTTCACTAAGGCATACGCTTATTTTTCCATGATATCATACCTTAGTGGGGAGTCTCTCAATGTGTTTCTGAAATAGGCTCTAGGATTTTCGAAATTCTGCTCATCCATCTGTAACAGGACGCCAACGATGGTGTGTTCCGAGGCGAAGGAAAATAAGATAAAATCATTTATGAAATATGGGTTGGATAATACGGGATCTTTGGTCAACGCCACCTTGATGTCTTCAAATGAATTCATGGCTTCGGGGGCCCATTTTATCTCATTACCCTTCCTAAGCATACTTGTGATGTGATTTATAATTTTGGCTAGATTCAGAATGAACCTCCTCATAAAATTCACCTTTCCCAAGAAAGACTGCACCTCTTTCTTGCTCCGAGGAGTGTTGATATTCAGAATACCTTCCACCCTATTGAGGTCTATATTTATGACTTCCTTTGAGATGACGTGCCCCAACAATTTTCCTTCTTGCATCCCGAAATTTGATTTTTTTGGATTTAATGATATGCCAAACTTTCTGCATTTCGGGAAGACCTTCTTCAGATGCTCAAGATGTTGTTCATTGGAGTCAGAAAATACGATGATGTCATCCAAGTAAATCACAATAAACTTGTCTTTCTCCTCAACAAGTGTTATATCCATGGCCCTATGGAAAGTTTCTCCATCTTTCATAAGCCCAAAAGGCATCTTTGCATACATGAATGTAACCCATGGTGTCGTAAAGGTTGTCTTCTCCTGGTCATCTAGGTGTACCATGATCTGATTGTAACCAGAAAAACCGTCCAGCATTGACATTTTCTAGTATCCGACTACCTTCTGCAGGATGTAGTCCATCTTAGGAAGTGGGTAGTTGTCTTTGAGGGACACTTTGTTCAGGTTCTGAAAATCCACGCATAACCTTATTTCTCCGCTCTTCTTCCTTACAGGCACAAGGTTGGCCACCCATTTTGAAAATCTCAAAGAAATAATACTTTTGGCATCAAATAGTTTATTTACCTCCTTTTCAATCAGCGACAGTAGTAGGGGATTGATCCGTCTTAGCTTTTGCTTGAAATCTTTTTGATCTTCCTTGATGGGAATCACATGTTGAATTACTCTAGTGTCATAGACTTTCAAGTCTTCATAACTCTATGCAAAAACATCAGGAAAATATTTCACTTGACCTCCGGACTGAGTGTCTTTGACAATCTGGTTATCTTAGGATTATCTTGAGTCCCGATGTTGCAATCCTTGATATCTTCATCATTCACAGTGATCCTAGGATTTATGGCTACATCATTTTCATCAAACAAATTTTCTAATGGAACCAATCCTTTGGGGATGATGTTTTTCTTTAGCTTCACTATATCCCTTCCAACTATATGGTTCTAAAAGGGGTCAGCGTTACTGCATGTAGCCGAGTCTTTATCCTCTTTGCAACAACACTCATCATCGTTGTTCACATTCGCGAATTTGTCTCTCATTTGGAGGAACCTCTCCACCTATTTGTCATATTCAAACACTTTCCAATATTTGATGTTATCGGGTATTGCAGGCCTGTGTTTGACTTCAATCTCATACTTCCTGTTGGGAAAAATTTGAATCTTAAACACTGAAGTTGAGGTGGTCAAGGCATCTGCAATTTGATTTTTCCTCTTGGGGATCACTGCCAAATTATACTCTGAGAACTCTTCGAGGATTTCCAGCACTAGATTTCTATATGCTCTTAGTTTGGGGTTCTTGGACTGGTATATACCCTTCACTTGATTTATGATGATCTTAGAGTCCCCATGCACCGCTATCCTCTTAGCGCTTAATTCCTTTAAAGTTCTCAAACCCAAAATTAGTGCCTCATACTCAGCCATGTTATTTGTACAATCAAAGGCGATCTTGTACGAGCAGAGCTTTGAGACCACTTTGGGAGGATTTATCCATACACTGGCTCCAACTCCTTCCTTGCTGACAGCTTTGTCGAAGCTCATATTCCACATTTTATTTTCCCCGTGGTTTCTCTGATCTATGCATTCCTCCACTCAATGTGTGGCCTTATCCTCGACAGTCATGATAGTTGTTCTCTCCTCCCTTTCGAAACTTAAGTCATTGTAAAAAATAGAGGAGCCAATTTCAGTGTCAACAAAGTAGATAAGATGATTGTTTGGTTGGGTCTTGATACTCACCATGTACTTGAGCATCACCTCTCTGTAAAGTCATTCATTCTTGGCCGAAAACAAGGATGGTAGCGTAATACATGTCCATCTGCAAGGTTCCCTTTAATTTCATGGCCCACGATCTGGATAAAAACATGCCAAATTTTGGGGGAATGTCGGCCACCACCACGTCCATTACCAAATTCTTTGACGAAATTTGAGATAACAACATGACCAACTCTTTGATCAGGCCCAAACATTTTACTTTCCTTGATTCGAAAGAGAAAATGTATTTATAAGGTCTAGTGACGTCTAATCCTAACTCATCCATGACCACCTTGGGCATGATATTATGCGACACACCTAAATCCAACATGGCATTATGAAGAGTCATGTCATGAATTTTGAGACTGACATAGAAAGGGGGAAAATCCTCAATATCACCAGTTTCTTCTACGCGCAGACCAAAAAAGATGGCAGGGTGGTCGTCCTGGATGTTTAAGGTGTTGGGAGCCTCTTCCATCCTTAACATATTAATTATTTTATCCTTATACTCTCCCTTCTTGATTATCTCATTAAAAGGAACATAGATTTTGATTTTGTCCATTTCGTTCTCAAAATTATAAGGAGGAGGAGCTTTATCTACCTCTTTGACGCCCATTTCCTTACTCACCTCTGACACTCACTTTAAGGATTCTTCCTTTGAATTCCCTTTCTCCATCGCGTCCCTTGCTAGATTTTCTTTCTTTGGTTGGCTTGAGGAAGGAGTATTCACCTGAGGTTCCTTTGTGGGATTTGTCTGCGGAGGATCTGCAGATGTGTTTCTACTTCTGAGGTTGTACTTATTTTGAAACTGCATGATTGAATTGTGATATCCTTTCTTGAACTCCTCTATTTTCGAAGACAGTGTGTCAGTTTCCAGCATAAAACCATCATTCGCGTCCATGAATTGATCGTGTTATCCTTTTGTTAAGAACATGTATGTATTTTTATCATCGTAGCAATGCATATGGTCTTGGATCATCTGATCAAAGTCTTCATTTGCGTAGTTTTTTTGGAAAGGAGGTCTTATATGCTGATCACCTTAATCTCTCTGGTCCCTCTACCTGATCTGCGGGACTGGAGCCCTTCTAAAGTTTTGATTCCTGGGCTGGAAATCATTTTGCTCGCTGGTGGTGGGCTTGTTCTCCATGGACATCCTTTCCATAAGCTTCTCCATAGTCTTCATCATCAAATCAAACTTTTCATCTGACGATCGAGACGTAGAAGGTTACGCGTATCCTTGGGGCTTCTTCCCATTTCTGTCAAAATTTTGTTTGATCTTTCCCGACACCATCATATTTACTTCTACTTTGATTACGTCGCTCATCATAGCACCTAAAGTATTAGATATTCTTTCTCTCAACAACAAGGCGATTTATTTTTCAAAGGAATCAGTGTATCGAAGCTACAGAGCTCTAGGAGGCGGTTTGACTTTTGTGGGGATTGAGCTGTATACCTTCATGAATCTGGCCGAAAAATCTTGCACCGTTTCCTTTGGTGATATTTGTATATTGTTATACTGAGTTAGTAGTTGCAGAGGATTCTTTTTGTCTCCCCATATGGCAAGAAACGATGTTTCAAAAGTTGTGAAATCATGGATGCTCATTGCTTGAAGGGCATTAAACCACTTCTTGACCTCCCCTAAAAGACTTTGCGCGAACAATCTCATTTTCGCATCCTCATGATCGACCTCTTCCAGGTCAAAAAAATCATTGAACCAGTCCAAGTGATTTTGGGCAGAGGCACTTCCTTCGGCCACACTTAGAGGGGGGGTGAATGAGTGTGGGGCTCTTTTTCCCAAAACTTCCCTCTTGCACAAAAACTCATCAATTAGCATTCAACATTTATTCATTACCCATTGCTGTCATTTATAACCAGTTAGATGTGAGAACATATCAGCAACATATATCAACAATATATCATCAACAAGTCATCATCTAAATGAACACAAAGAACACAAGATGTATGTACAATTTTCTTTTTATTACGGACTACAATCCTTGGGGTTTATCAGCAACAACTGAATAGAGTACAACTCTACAAGAGCATCAGCTCTATATGCAAGACTCAGCTTACATCCTCAGCACCAACTGAGATGAGGCAACAATCCTCAACAGATATCAATCTATCAACAGGTACGCGACCTATTAGTAGTGCAGCCCGCGTGTGAACGCGCTCTGGCTCACTACAGCCCGCGTGTGAACGCGGCCAGTGTATAATGCAACAAGCATCTACTTCTAAGCAACTAGGGTTTTGTTTTTCTTCACATGCTCAGAACTCTTCTGTCTTCTACTGTCTAAACTGACCCACAACCAATCACAATACATCCAAGCTCTCCAATATCTTGCTCATGCTCCACAACAAGTCAATATGAATGCTATCTTAATCATGTATAAATAGCTAGTATACCATAGCAATCATGTCACTACTGAATCACAAGAGTGTTACTCACTCCATCAACCAAATCAACCAAACTGAGCCACATCATAGAAGCCATACCAATAATTCCCTAAGCATTCACAACATATCAAACAATAACATCTATCAAGACAATAATGTAACCATACCAGTGTCTTAGTGATAGATCTGAGGCCATAGAATGCAGATCTGGAACCTGCCTCATCATCCAAGAGCTTGGCACCAGCTCAAACACAAATCTCCATGAG
>ML776691.1:265732-308019 GCA_009831015.1 Picea engelmannii
GCATTCACAACATATCAAACAATAACATCTATCAAGACAATAATGTAACCATACCAGTGTCTTAGTGATAGATCTGAGGCCATAGAATGCAGATCTGGAACCTGCCTCATCATCCAAGAGCTTGGCACCAGCTCAAACACAAATCTCCATGAGGTTATTCAGTGCACGCTCCCTGTACACAGTCAGCCCGTGTGTACATGCACCCTATACACAGACAGTCCGCGTGGGCATCAGAAAATATGGTTTTCTGTGACTCTGAGACTTTTGCTATCAAGATCTCTGACATTGACGAAACTTTGATGCGTCCATGAGATCCTCCTCTCGCTCTCTTCCACAGAATAGATCTTCAATCATGCTCAAGAGATCCACACCAATAAGATTCTCTCACAATAAGCTCTCCATCAATACTCCAAAAGATATTACGAAGAAGCTCTCCATTGATCCACAAAGGATTCTTATCAAGATGTATATTTTACAAGAGATCCTAGCTTCTTATTTATACTTTCATCTTCTAGGTCACTTGACCCATTTTTAGGTTACTTAACCCATTTCTAGGTCACTTAACCTATTTTCCTTATTTTAGGGTTAACCACTTTCCATGAATAGAAAGTTCTCCAATACTTTATCATTTAAATATTCCTTCTTGATTTTGTCACTTTACTTTATCATTTAAATAATCCATCTTGATTTTGTCACTTTACTTTATCATTTAAATAATGATTTCTTCTTTTCAAGCACTTTTACTTCTTTGACCTTTTGGGGCTTGAAGCCTTCATATGGGGGTCCTCCAACTTCATGAGGCCATAACTCTCAAACCGTGAGGAGTTATGTGACATTCCACATACCACCAGAAATGGCATGTCAAGCACTATCCATCCAGGATAGTTTCACCAACAACTTCATTGATCTTCATCTCATTATTCCACATACAAGCATGGGTCCTCCAACATTTCTTCTAGGATAACCCAGTTCGTAAAGCGTCTTCCCGTGAGGGCTTTCACCATAAGGGGACCGCTTTGGAGTTCATCCATTTGTGCACCTTATCAACCATGATAAGACACTAATGATTCATCTTTGTATCGATTGGTTTCCACTTTGACATATATTATTCTCATCAAGGGCATCATATCAATCAATTACTTGACATCAATCAAACCATACCATTTACATGTGATCCAACAATCTCCCAAATAATCAAACCATTGGCATCAATGAAAAACCATTGACATCAATGACAACATGATCCAACAAAATCAGCATCTGAATATCCAACAAGTGTAAAATTTTTGTTCCTTTTGTAGAGAAGACCAAAATCTTTTGTACCTTGAATTTATCTTAGTACCATTTTTGTTGAATTCCAGAGACTTTCCCTTGGTTCCTGCATAAACCTTCAAAGTATACCAACTGAATATGACAAATCTGGTCGAGTATTTGTCAAATAAATGAGACTTCCAACCAATTGTCTATACTTTGTACTGTTTACCCATCCCCCCCTTCAAATTTTGAAAGTTTCAATTTTTGATCCATGGGGGTAAGAGAAAGTTTACAATCTTCCATGCCAAATTTATTTAACAATTCAGTGGCATACTTAGTTTGAATAAGGAATATTTGGTTAGGATGTTGAGATACTTCAACTCCAAGATAATAATGAAGTGTCCCTAAATCAGTCATTTTGAACCCTGCTTTAAGTTCCTCCTTAACCTGTTTGATGTGAGTTTCATTATTTCCTGTTATGATTAAGTCATCAACATAGAGTACAAGTATCACCATGTGATTATCTTGCATTCGAAAATACAATGTATCATTTGATTCACTCCGCTGAAAACCCACCTTTCGTAGGTACTCATCCATTTTTTCATACCAATCTCGAGGAGCTTGTTTCAAACCATATAAAGCCTTCACAAGTTTGCAAACTTTATGTTCTTGTCCTTTAGCTTCAAAACCTTGTGGTTGAGTCATGAAAATATCTTCCTTTATATCTCCATTCAGGAAGGCACTTTTGACATCCATTTGATGTAATTTCCAAACATTATGTGCAGCCAAATTGATAATTCTTCTGATAGTACTCCATTTAGCTATGGGTGCAAAAGTTTCTTCATAATCAATTCCTTCCTGTTGAGCAAAACCTTTAGTAACAAGTCTTGCTTTGTACTTGTCAATTTTACCATTGGATTTGTACTTTACTCGATAAACCCATTTACAACCAATGGGCTTAAAATAATGTGGACAATCAACTAAGTTCCAAGTCCCATTTGCAAGTACTGAATCATATTCATTAATCATTACTTCTTGCCATTCTTTATGTCCAGCTGCTTCAACAAAATAAGTAGGTTCAATGGAAGCATAAGAAAAATTATCTTCTGCTCTTGAAGATCCCCTAGTTCTTGTTTTGTTCATTTCATCTGAATGAACATCTTTGAGAAGTTGTTCAGTCCACTTTGGCTTCTCATGTTGAGGGGATTGTAGATCTGAATCACCATTAATCACCATTATTGTTGAAAATAAGATTTTCGAAAAATGAGGCTCTTCTTTCATCTGAGATATCTGAGGTTGGAGAAGACACGACACTTTTGAAGATTCAGTATCAAAAGAGTCTTTTGTCGTTTCATTATTAGATGAATCAAAAGAACTTTTTGATAAAGAGATGTCTTTTGGAGTAACAAAGTCTTTTTCAAACCAAAATTATTTCTTTGACTTGTTGAATTTACCTTTACCCTTAGTGTTTTTATTCTCTAAACAACTAAGGAGATGATTAATATCATCTAAATTGTTACTTTCAGTTTCATAAAAAATTGCATCTCTACTAACAATGAATTTTCCATCTAAAAGTAATATATACCATTTATTTTCATCAGAGTATCCAATGAAGAGACACTTCATACTTCTGTTTTATAATTTAGTTCTCTTTTCCTTAGAAACTAAAGCATAACATGTTGAGAAAAAACCCTAAGATAATATACCTTGGATTTTTCAAGGATAATGAGTAAAAACCTGCTTAAAAAAATATTGCTTCCAAATTGACCCACTCCTTTCTTTTTTAAGTGAGTTGCTTCTTCGATGCTTCGGTGAATACCTTATACATTGAAAAAAAACAAAACACGTGTATATCTTATCGACCGCTTCTTCAAAGGATCTCATTCCTCGTAGCTAGATCGCTATTAAAATTTAAAATTCAACATGTAGCTGCCACTGGCCAGTCGCCATTTTTATTTTCAAACTTGTCGATAACGCCAAGTTCCAACCCAATGAACCCATACGTTTGACTAAGAAAATCAGTCCGGATGCAATGGGAACCAAGTCAAATTGACTGACATCATAATCAATCGCTCGCTCAGTCGCCTACAATTGGTCGTCGTCCTCGTCGTCTAGAAGGAGTTGGTAAACGTTTTATTTTTTAGGTTTTTTTTACAGAAATATGATGATGTAAGTTTGATAAAATAGTTGTTATTTTTGTTATTTAAATACATTTATAAATACATAAATAGATTTAATTATAAATAAGTTGAATTATATAAACTTTTAAAACTAACAGATTATACAAACTTAACCCTTTAAATCTGATTAGTTAAACTTAGCACCTCAAATCTGATTAGTTTTGATAGTGGTGTATTACCTTTCCTCAGAGACATTGACAAGCAGAAGATGGAGATGGCGCCTTCGCCTGAGTACGAACAATCTGACTGGAGCAATTCCTTGGGAGTTAGTCAGGTTGACCCAGCTTCGAATCCTGGAGCTTGACGAGAATCAATTGGAAGGGAGCATTCCTGCTAATTTTGGGGCTCTCAGTATGTTGGAGACGCTCGATCTTCACTACAGTAGGCTCGAAGGAAACATTCCCGGTGAGCTCGGACAGTGCAGAAATCTAACTTCATAAATTTGTCAGACAATAATCTTTGGGGTCCCATACCGCTCAATCTGGCTTCTCTGGATCGCATCAGCAATCTAGGAATGTCGGGAAATTCTCTGACGGGAAATCTCGACAGGAGATTTTTGGTCAATTCGACGAATTTGGTGTCCCTTCAGCTGCAATACAATGAAATTTCAGGGGAATACATGCGGAAGTAGGGATGTCTCAGAGGCTCGAACTTCTATTCCTCTATCACAATTCCTTCGAGGGATCCATTCCGCCGGAGATAGGGAAGTGCTCGAACTTGCAGCAGCTAGACGTTTCCAGCAATTTGTTAAGCGGTAAGATTCCTGCCGAGCTCGGAAATCTAACATCTCTCACCATGCTCAATCTCTTTTTAAATGCCTTCACGGGAAGTATTCCAGCAGAACTAAGCAAATTGAAGTCACTGCAGACGCTAGATATCTCCGACAATGGTCTGACGGGCTCCATACCGAAGGGCATATTCCGGTTCGCTAATTTAACTCTGCTCTTTCTTCATAACGACTCTCTCTGGAACTATCTCTGCGAGTTTCAGAAGATACAGTGATCTGATAAATGTGAGCCTGTCCAACAACAGTTTCACCGAAAACCTTCCTCAGCAGATTTGTCACCGGGGAAAGTTGGAGGTCTTAGCAGTTAACATAAATAAATTTTCAAGTCCAATACCGCCGAGTCTCAGGGATTGCCAGAATTTGACGAGAGTTCGGCTGGAGAACAACCAGCTGGAAGGAAATATAATAGAAGCCTTTGGGGAATATCCTGGCCTGATATATTTGGGTTTAAGCTCCAATCAGCTCTATGGTGAAATTCCACCGGTTTTTGGTAAGTACAGAAACCTTACTCATCTGGTTATTTCCAGCAATTAATTAACCGGATTTATTCCGCTGGAGATTGCTGAGCTTAAGAAACTCGGCATTATTGATCTTTCTAGAAATCATTTGAGAGGCGGTATTCCACCTGAGATTGGTAATTTAACGAATCTCAACATTCTGGATTTGAATAGTAACGAGCTCACAGGACCATTCCGGTGCAGCTTGCAAAGCTAAGAGCATTGCAGAGATTCCGTTTGGCTGGAAACAATCTATATGGCCAAATACCGCCGGAGATCGGCGATTTGTCTCAGTTGATCGAGTTAAGGCTCGACAGAAATCAGTTGAATGGTAGCATACCATTAAATCTTGGGAACCTTCACAGCTTAGATATTATATTGGATCTTAGTCTCAGGTAAGATTCCTTCCTCGCTAGGAAAGTTGCAGTTTCTGATTGCCATGAATTTGTCTCACAACAAATTTTAATTATTTTATTTTAAATAATAATTAAGTAATTACTAAATAATATTTAATTATTACATTTAAATTGTATCAAAATATGTTTATGGTTGAATGTATACCTATGATCAACTAACAACAATCAATGTAAGTGATTGATATAAGTGATATCATTTTCCACCTTTTTTAAATTAATGGCATTGATGGGCTTATATCAACAACTTTTTTACATATTGTTGCTAATTTTATAGATCTGTCTTACAATGATCTCCAAGGACGGTTCCTCAATTCAAAGTATCCAATAACTCATTGTTCACATTTTACGCCAGGAATCTGAACCTCTGCGGCGGCGCTAGCTTACGGCATTGCAATGACGGAGTACCAAGTGATCAAGGTGGTAAGAATTCCGACTATAAGATTATCTTCATTGCTATACCAAATGCTTCGGCTTTGCTTGTTTCAACAATTATAGGAGGACTGTTGTTTGCATGGTGGAGTAGACGACGCACAATTAATTTATCAAAGGGATTATCAGAGGAAGAAACCCATACTTTCTCACTGTGGCCATCTGTAAGCGGCGACAGAGACCTTCTCACCGAGATCTTGAAAGCCAAGAAGAATTTCAACGACAGATACTACATCGGCAGAGGCGGCTTCGCTACGGTATACAAGGCACTTCTTCCGGCCAACGAAATTCTAGCCGTAAAAAAGCTCTATCTGACCAACGACGGCATAGTCGCGGATCGAAGGATCTTCCTGTTGGAAATCGAAACCCTGGTGGGGATTCGGCACCAAAACATTGTGAAGCTCTATGGGTATTGTTGTTAGAGTCAGTTGAATTTTTTGTTACGCTTATATGGAGAACAGGAATTTGGGGCAAATTCTGCACGGCGAGAAAGCTAAGAATCTGCATAGGCGCGCTCAATGCGAGATCGTGGAAGGGATAACCAATGCGTTGGCTTATGTCCATCACGACTGCAGTCTGAATGAAGAGGGTAGAAGCAAAATAACACAGAAGAAATTGATCTTATTGCTTAATGAATAAAACAGATACATTTGCCTCGTATTTATAGAGGCCATGGAAGACTCTCAAGAATCCAGAGAGTTCTCGCTGAGGAAATATCTGGAAGCGTCCGTGGGGGAAGAGTCTAGAAGTCTGGGGGTTGATAGAAGTAGGTAGAAATTAATTTCTTCTAACAATCCCCCCTAATTTATACTCCTAATTACATCAATATTTTCAATGCCCAATGCTTCTCTCAAATACTCAAATTGGTCTTGTGCTAATGGCCCTTGTAAATATGTTTGCAAGTTGCTTCTTTAATCTGCAATGTCTCCTCCTTAACGAATACATGTTTTGGTTAGGTCTTTATCTGAGTCATGTCATCATCTTCAGTTTCTATCTTCACATGGTTGGGCTTCATTCAATTTGCTACTTTATTTTACTAGCTTCCCCTCATCATAAATCACCTTGGAATTTTACGGCTTACCCCTAACCATTACAATGCTCAGGGATTATCACACCAAGTGGTTTCTAGTTGACCACAAACTTTTCTTACTGGTGGTTTTGGTTGACCACTAACCTTCCATCATGGGGAAATTGATTTATACAACATGCACTCACTTGAGTTTCATCCTCAAACATTTTTTGCTTCTTCTTTGTATCTGCATAACATTGATTAATGCTCGAACTTTTGCATCTTCCTTTTGCACCTGCAAACAACTGATAATTGATGTCCATATAAAAAGAGATCCATCTACCAAGATACATGGGTACCATCTGTTATCACTCCAAGAAACTCCTTAGGGTTGCAGACTAAGGATGCTTGGTAACTTAGAAAAATGTTTTTTATGTGTTTGGGACAATGGGGTCTTTAATGATTTATCTAAGAAACAACTTATCACACATATAAAGATACAGTGCTTTCTGGAAACAATAATCAGATCCAATAATTGAAAAAAGAGGATGGAGAACACTATTCTTGATTTGCCAATACAAGGGAATGTAGGGCTTAATACAAGACAGAGGGAGATCCTTTAATTTCAAGTCTATGAGTTCAATAAAGAGATAACAGTCTTTATGAACTAAAATAAACTGAAAGAAAAGTACAAAAAATGAAAGATGGACAATTCTGATATTGCAAACGAAAGGAAACTGAACTTTATTTCTACAAAAAGAGTCTATACAGTGGCATAAAATATCTCCCAGTTTGAACCCTTATCTCATATCAAAAATAGACATTTATAGCCTCTTACAATCAGTTTTACAGATCCTAAAAACATGGATCTGTATTTAATAAAAGTAATTCAAATCTAACTAAACAACTTTGAAGATAAAGACTAAACAACTAAACTTAGCACTCGAATTGTCTTTTATCTCAAGAATTCGCCATCTGCACCCTCCAACTCCTGGAATCTTTGATGTGATGCAATGTGGCAAAACACCTGTCTTGACAGTTTGATTACTTCAACGTTCATGATCGATATTTGAGGAAGTTTGTTTTACATGTGGTTTCCAAAATTCCCTCAAATATCTGATGTCGAATCCTTTGCAAGCAATTTTCATTCCCTTGATACTCTGGAACTCCTTCATAACCTGTTAGAAATGACCTATTCTGTCCTTGGCTTCAAAAAATGATTTTCCAGCTTTCAACAGCTAACTCGTTTAATATTTCGTTGGTTAGTTGGTGAAAGCGTTGCCTTTCACCAGCTAACGGGTCATAAAATATCGCTCTGTGCTGGTGAAATCCCTGACTGTGCCCAAAACGAGTTTTCACCTTCAAAATTGTGATTGCATCAAAACTCAGTGTGTCTCTGATTTCTCACCTTGCATATTAACAGCGACTTGAGAAAGTACCTTCAGATCTGGATGGGATTTTTGCCTTTGTTTTTGTTTCAATCTTCTTATCTGCCTTTTAAGGCGTTTAGCAAGCCACCACAGACTATTGTACTCTTTGGTGAGTTTTTGCTTTCTTTTCTTCTCTTTAACACTTTCTCGAGCCAATCTCTCAAACCCAGCATTGGTTTTTTCGAAGTTATCAGACAACTTCTTATACCTTTCTTTGATTACCCGTTCCAAAACCTCTTGCTAAGCGATTACCTCTTTCAGATGCTTAATTTTCTGAGACTTCTTTGACTTGGAGCTTTTTGATGTTTCTCCTTCCTCTGTATGAGTGAAAGTCTCATAGTTTTGTGCACACTCAGTTGACTGCTCAGGACTCTTGGTGACAGGGCATTGATCTTGTTGCTCTGATTCTGAATCTGTATAGGGTAAGTTTAATATATTGGTTCTCTTCTCTGTAGGCTGCTCTGTGGGTTGTTCTGTAGCGGTCTCAAAACTTAACCTTTTCTTCGACCTGTGGGGCTTCACTCCAGAAATTTTGTCTTCTAGAGGTCCTGGCAGGGTCCTCCTCTTCCTTGAACTACTTTGAGGAGTCAACTGTTTCTTTGAACCTTTTCTTTGTTCATTTGCAGGCTGAGTCTGTGTTTCAAAACCCTCCCAGAATAGAAAATGCTCCCAGCTCCTTCCCTGTTGTTTTAATTCCTCCAGAATGATCAATTTAATGAGGCCAAAGTGGCACAAAGTATTCTTCATGCTCAAGGGTTGAGCCCTAATCTTCTTGCAAACCTTAGTTAAACTCTTATGTAGGAAAAAAGGTAAATTGAGGAGAGTCTTGCCTGTGAAATGGTCCAGGAGTTTGAAGTGATACATCATGAGTTTGTCGTACCTGCCCTCCGAGGTAATATAGAGTTGGATGCCCTTAAACAACTCCTGCCATTCCTCTTCTAGATAAGAAACCGGCATACCCTTTTTCCATGCGTTGTGCCTGAACTCTTCTTTCAAATAAACTCTGAAATTCAAATTTTTAGGGGCAGTGGTTTTGAACCAACTCTGGCCCGTTCTTGGTAGGTTGGTTGCTGCAGCAATGGCAGCTTCATCTACTATGATTTCCAAGGACCCAACACGAGCCTTATTCCCATCGAAAGTTTTGGCAAAAGCTTCTACTGTAGACTGGTGGAAACCATTTTGCAACCTCTCAATGAATTCAATACACCCTGCGTTTGAAAAATGCTTCTGGACTTCGGGATGTGTCTATAAAAAAGATAGGCTGTCCAACTCTTTCCTGAGTAGAGAACCACTGCATCTCCTCGCCATTTTGTAGCTTGAACACCCCAACAATTTTGTATATCAACCCCTGCAACTGTTGTTCGAGCCGAGGTTTTGCGCTGTTGAAAGCACTCGGGAGTTGGCTCTGTTTTGAAACATTTGAAAATTTAACAAACCTTCATGAACAATGTGTGATATGGAAGAAATGATCTGATTTGATGTTGTCATCCTAGCAGTGCAGCCTCTGTACCTGAGTTGCTGAATTCGAAATTACCATTTCTGGTGCCATGAGTGTACATCATGCATCACTGAATAAGATCTGCATCGTAATCCTATTTTGACGTGCAAAACTGAGTTTCCATCATTACCCACTTTCATCAATGCATGATTTGGATTTGCATGACGTGGGATGATCGTATCATCATTTGCTTTCAGAAACGTGGATAACACGCACATGATTCCTTCTTTCTTTAGCCAACGGCCCATGGAAAACGCCCCTTAGCTGTTGATACTTACCGCTTTCACCAGCGCATAATCATGTGGAAAACCCCCTTTAGCTGTTGAAAGTCTTCACTTTCACCAGCGCACGATCCTGAAGAACTTCTCTGTAGCTGTGGAAAGTCTTCACTTTCACCAGTGCACGATCCTGAAGAACTGCTCCGTAGCTGTGGAAAGTCTTCACTTTCACCAGCGCACGACCCGCGACAATGCTTCTTTGGATATTTTGGAATTCACCACTTTCACCAGCACACAAACCTATGAGAGATGCTCCTTAGCTGTTGAAAGTTGCCACTTTCACCAGCTAACACTCATCTTTTGGACACACGTTAGCTGTTGAAAGTGAATTATGAAAATTTTGAAAAGAAGAATTTTATGGGTCATCTTATTTTCTAAGACAAAAACCAAAACCTAAGTTTTGCAGCTAGAAAAACTCAAAAATGAATTGAGGAAACTACCAATAGACATGCTATCCACCACAAAACTCGACCAAAAGGACGGTTTCATTTTGGGAGCTAACATTTGGCTCCAACTGGGATGGGCATCTCCCTGTGAGGTGACCAAGAACCTAGCTAGACTCAGTAGCCTTATTACAATTTAAAACAGAAATTTGAAAAAATAGTTTTCTAGTACCATTGGGCATGGATTTATTTGAATGACATAAATAAAGAAAACAGAACTGAAAAAGAAATATGTACAAGTAGAACCTGGCTTCAAAGGAAGCCTTATGAGAAATAGATCTTCAGGAAGCACCCGTTGAAAGGGCCACCCGCTACTGCCTCGCCTGAAAGAGTTTGGAGAACAAAGGTATTGTTCTGCTGCACCGCTTTTATGACAAAAGGACCTGTCCAGAGAGCCTCAAATTTTCCGTGTTTCCCCTTCTCCTGCCTTGCTGCATCCCACTTTAAGACTAAATCCCCTGTTTTGAGGACATCTGATTTGACTTTCTTGTCGAAAGTTTCTTTGATTCTTTCTTGATGCAATTCTGTTTTTTCCAAGAGCTGCTCTCTATCTTGCTGTAGTTCTACCAAATTATGAATTCTTCTGGTCAAGTCACTTGGTTCAGAATTAGTTTCTTGTAAGAACTTTGCAACTAGTAATGCAAGTTGAACAGGAAATATGGCCTCAGTACCATATACCAACTTGAAAGGAGATGTACCAATTGATTTCTTACATGTAAACCTGTCAGCCCACAAGGAAAACTTCAGTTTGGAATCCCAACCTCTGTCATTTTGTTCAAGCAGCTTCTTTATGATTCTGACTAAACTCTTGTTGGATGACTCAACTAAGCCATTCCCTTGCGGATAGTAAGCAGTGGAATGTACCAGCTGAATTCCCAGCTCTTCACACAATTTCACCTAGTGTTTATCTTTGAATGCAACAGCATTATCAGTGACCAATCTCTTGGGACAACCAAATCTGGCAAATATGTTTTCTTGCAGAAAATTTATGATGACAGTATGATTGGCGTTCCGGGTGGGAATAGCCTCAATCCACTTTGTAAAGTAATTGGTGGCAACCAGGATCCACCGGTGCTAACCACTAGAAGGCAGATGAATTTCACCTATGAAGTCCAGGCCCCACTGCTGGAAAGGCCCTGTGACCACTATAGGTTTGAGGGGAAGAGACTTCAGTTGTTGTTTACCTTCAAATCTCTGACATTTGTCACATGTTTTCACAAACTCATATACATCTGAAAATAAGGAGGGCCAGTAATAACCAGATCTTAAGATTTTGTGTGTTGTGGTTTTCCAATAGTGATGTCCCCCGCATTCACTATTATGAAATTCAATCATGACCTTAGCTGCCTCCTCTTGGTTTACGCACCTCAATAATAAACCTATGGGATTTTTCTAGAACAACAAGTTGTCATTTATGCAGAAATTTATAGCTTTGAGCTTCAAAGCCCTTCTTTGAGTCTTTGTCAAATCTGATGGGACTGATAAAGTTTGCAGAAACCGAATAATATGACTGTACCATTTGCAATCAGCTAAATGAGCTGAGACCTTCATTTCCTCACCTTCTTTGTTTTCTGAAGACAGAACATTTTCTGTATCAATACTCATCAGATTTATTTCAAGCAGCCTGCAATTTTCCTCTGCCAGGAGTTTGGCAAGGCCTTGACCTTTCACTAATTTTTCTGGTTTGATTTCAACATCGAATTCAATCAACCTTGCTATCCACTTACTCCTTTTTCCATCAATGTCGGGTTGGACAAGAACATCTTTAACTGAACTGGAGGGAACAAAAGCTATTACCTTTGCCTGAAGAATGTAGACCCTGAAAGTTTTCAGTGACTTGACAAGTGCATATGCTTGTTTCTCCAACAATTCATACTTTACCTCTGCATCCCTCAATACCTTACTGAAGAAGGCAACTGGCTTCTCCTGATCATCAACATTTTTCTGCAAGAGTACCACTGCGATTGTATCACTGGAAGCAAATGAAAAGATGTAAAATACCTTGGAGAAATCGGGGCTGATCAAAACAGGGGCTGTTGTGATGGCTTCCTTGATGGCATTGAATGAATGTCTGGCTGCTTCAATCCATTTTACCTCAGAGTCCTTTCTCAACATAGCAGTGATATGCTTCGTGAGTTCAGCAAAATTTACTATAAACCTTCTGACAAAGTTAATAGTCCCAAGGAAAGACTGAATGTCTTTCTTTGATCTAGGAAGAGAGAGATTTTTAATTGCTTCTACCCTCTTTGGGTCAATCTTAACCCCATCAGCTGAAACAATATGCCCAAGTAATTTCCCCTCCTTAAGTGCAAAATTCGATTTTTGCGGATTAAGAGAGATGCCATACCTTCGACATTTCAGAAATGTCCTTCTTAAGTGCTGCAAATGAAGTTTGTGGCTGCTTGAGAAAACAGTGATATCATCAAGATAAATCAAGACAAATTTATCTTTCTCTCCAACGAAAGCAATGTCCATTGCCCTTTGGAATGTCGCTCCTGCGTTCATCAATCCAAAGGGCATCTTCTCGTACATAAACATACCCCATGGAGTGGTAAAAGCAGTCTTTTCCTTGTCTTCCAGATGGACAGCAATCTGGTTGTATCCGAAAAACCCATCGATAAAAGACATCACCTTTGATCCAGACACCTTTTGTAGAATATGCTCCATTTTGGGCAGCGGGTAGTTGTCCTTCCTAGAGCACTTATTCAGATTTCTGAAGTCGACGCAGAGTCTGATCTCCCCATTCTTCTTCCTGACTGGTACAATATTCGCAATCCATTCTAAATACCTGAGAGGAATGATGATGCGGGCGTCCAACAATTTTTTAATTTCCCTTTCCATTGTAGGCAGCAGCAAAGGGTTGAATGATCTAAGCTTCTGCCTGAATGGTTTGGTGTCTTTATTCAAGGGAATCTTATGTTGAATCACTTATGTGTCAAAAGTCTTCAAGTCATCATATTGCCAAGCAAAGATGTCTGCAAATTCCTTTAGCAATTCTCCATAATCAACCCTTTGTTTTTCAGTCAAATGTGAGGCTAAGTTAACATGTTTAGGATCTTTCTCACTGGCCACATTATACTGCAAAACATCTTACTCTTTTTCCCCACTTTGCAATTTGACAGCCACATCATTGTTATCGAACAACCTTTCCAACGGTACCAAACCTTTAGGAATTTTGTTGGTGGACAGCTGAACTATTTCATGTGCTGCGATTTTGCTTTTGAACTTTGGCTCCTCAACTTCATGATCATGTTCATTCTCCTAATCAATATGCAGATCTACAAACTCATCTATCACTGCAAGGAATCTAGTGAGTTCAACATCGTCTTCAAAAACCTTCAAAAATTTTACATTATCAGGGAGAGAGGGCATGTATTTAACTTGAATTTCGTAAGTTAATTTATGAGGCAAAGGGGGTATGAATGCACAAGCAGACACAGCCAATGAATCAGCCAATTCATTCATTGCTCTAGGTACATATGTAATTTTAAAATCTGCAAAATCTTGAATTGCCTTCAACACCTCATCTCTGTATGCCTTCAGCCTGACATGCTTTGCTTGAAAGGACTTATTCACCTGCTGGATGATCAAATCTGCATCTCCAAACACCTGCAATTTTTTAATACTCCTCTCTTTGGTTGCATTCAGTCCCAAAAGTAATGCCTCATACTCAACAATGTTATTAGTCACTTTAAAATCGAGTTTAAAGGACAAATGAGAAGTCTTCTTAGAAGGAGAAATGAATACCACTCCTGCTCCAGCTGACTCCTTAGTGCAAGCACCGTCAAAGAACATGGTCCAAAGGTCATCTTCTGCTGTCTCTGTGGGCTGAACTGTGATCTGATCTGTGGGCTTTCTTAGCAGCAATGTATCAGGCAGTGAATCATCGATTTGCAAAATACAAGATCCCATACCTGTGTCAACCGAATAAATAGGATGATTGGATGGATTTTTCTCATCACTGATTACATATGCCAACTGAGATTCCCTGTAAAGCCTTTTGTTCACCCCTCTGAAAACAAGGATAGTAGCATAGGAGAGATCCATTTGAAGAGTGCCACCTAGCCTCTTCATCCACGATCTTGATAGTAGACATCCAAATTTAGGAGGTATGTCTGCCACCACTATATCCATCACCATTGTCTTCATTGATGCTTGGGTCAAGGTTACAGCCAAATCCTTAATCATCCCAAGGCATTTTACTTTTCGAGAATCAAAAGAGAAAAGGTCATGATAATACTTGGTGATTTCCAGCCCAAGCTCATACATGACCGCCTTTGGCATCAAATTGTGTGAAGCACCGGAGTCCAACAAACAATTATGCAGTGTTTTCTCATGAATATTTAAAGAGATGAAAAAGGGAGGACAACTTTCATCTCTGTCTTCTACCATTTGGCCCAGAGTAATGATTGGATTATCATCATAAATGTTGAGGATATCAACAGAAAGGGATACAGATTGGGGATCTAAAGTTTTGAGAATATCCCTTTTGAACATTTCATTTTTCATCAGCTCAACTAGAGGAATAGGAATCTTAATTTTTTGTATTTCAGCCTCAAAATTAAAAGAATATGGAACCTTATCAACAGCTTTATCAGAAACCTTTACCTGATTTGAAGGGGCTTCCTGATCCTTTTATTGTTCAACAGGAGGCTAACTTTCTGGAGTTTGACGCTTGACAGGGGCAGCAGTCTTCTTGGGAGGAGCTGATGCTTTCACCTTTGAAGGATTTGCTTGTTGATCCTCTGATGTCTGATCCTTTTGCTTATCAGGGGCAACAATCTTTTCAGGAGAGGGTGGTGTGTCTTGTTGAGCAACATTAGATTTGGATCGGAGGTTATATCTATTTTTATCTTCTGTTGTGAAAATGCCATCACCAAGAAGATCATCTTCTGTCTGTTCGACCATCAATGATTCCTGATAGTCCTGTTGTGTTAGATAAGATTTCCCTGTCTCTTCTCCAACACAATGAATGTCACCTTCTCCATCTTATTGGTCTTCACCATTGTCTTCGTCCATCATAACATTTTGAAGAGGGACTTTTATCCTCTGATCTTCAGTAAAATTTCTTTCCCTTTGCAAGATCTGAGTTGGCTGATTATTTCTTCTGAAGTTATTTGGATTTTGGTTCGGATTTCTGCCTACAGAGTCATAAGTGCTTCTTCCCTTCACAGGTTGTTTATTTTTGATCTTGAGCTTAGATATCTCAGAGGTTAGAGACTCTAGCATCTTGGCCATTTTATCAAGTTTTGGATCAACATTTGATGAAGATGAGGCCTCATTCTTTGGTCTTCTCCTATCAGAATCTCCTTTCCACTTCTAAGAGGCCAGAATATTAGATTCCACCTCAAGAGCAGCATCTTGCATGAGAGATAATGTTGGTGACCTCCTTTCTCTCAACAGCAAACAAAAATCTGAATCAAAAGCATCAGAATAGGTGATCTTGGCAGAAGCATCTGACGGTTTTATCTCGGTTGGTATTTTTCCATACATCCAGTTAAACCTCTTGGTGAAATCAGAGACTGATTCACTACTTTGTTTCCTCAAGTTACCGAATTTTGTGATGTAGTAGACAAAATCTCTTCTGTCACCCCAATGTTTCAAAAATGTCTCATCCAATTGCTCGATTCCGGCAATGGAACCAGCAGGGAGTTCTTTGAACCATTTCCTAGCATGGCCATCTAGGCTTTGGACAAAGACTCGTATCCACACATCTTCTTGTTCAATATTAAGGTTCGTTGCATAACTGTAAAAAGCCTCAATATGTTCTTCAGTCGACACATCGCCTTCGCCTGTGAATTTAGGCATATATTTCTGATAGTCTCCCATTGGCATGGCTGCTACTGGGTTCGGGAATATGAGGGGTGCATACCTAGTAGCTAGGATTTGTTGCATCTTAGTCAAAGGAGGTGGTGCAGCCATGACTATCATGGGTGGGGAAAATGATGGTTTCTTCTTCAAATCTTCAACACTGGAGGAATGCGAAAGAGGTGAATCTTCTAAAGGGAAAGAGGTCCGATAAGAGGCTCTGTAAAAATTTGCAAGTTGCCCAGCTAAATTTTCTTCACCCTTAGCAGATAGCTCTTGGAGGAGATGTTCGACAGCAAGGAGGCTAGTATAAATGTTCAAGTGATCTTCTTGTTTCTGAGAGTGGAAAGACTCAAGGGAAGAAGAACTGTGGCTTCTTTCTAAAGTCTTAGATGTTTTTTCAATCAAATTATAGTCTATCAATTTATCATCACTAGGATTTTTTTGTTGATCAAAAAGAATTTGTTCTTCTACAGTATTTATAGTTGTTTTTTCATCAGTGTTCTCTGAAAAGAACTCAAATTTTTCTGCAGTAGATTTTCCAGAACTGAAAAGAGGATTACCTTTTGTATTTGAAGTTTGACCTTGAATCGTCTTTCCCTTCCTGAGAATAGATTATGGATTGGACACTGGTGTGATCGGTGATTCTTGAGGATTCGACCTAGTACTGATCCTCTTAGGAGCTAGGATGAACTTGTGGAGTCGCCAGATAGATGATTACAACCAACTGAAAGTGTCTAATCTTTGTCTATCATCAAAGATCATCTCTGTGTCACATCCCAGGAAAGAAGATCTTGAATTCCGTCTCCCCGGCAACGGCGCCAATTTGTTATCACTCCAAGAAACTCCTTAGGGTTGTAGACTAAGGATGCTTGGTAACTTAGAAAAATGGTTTTTATGTGTTTGGGACAATGGGGTCTTTAATGATTTATGTAAGAAACAACTTATCACACATCTAAAGATACAGTGCTTTCAGGAAACAATAATCAGATCCAATAATTGAAAAAAGAGGATGGAGAACATTATTCTTGATTTGCCAATACAAGGGAATGTAGGGCTTAATACAAGACAGAGGGAGATCCTTTAATTTCAAGTCTATGAGTTCAATAAAGAGATAACAGTCTTTATGAACTAAAATAAACTGAAAGCAAAGTACAGAAAATGAAAGATGGACAATTCTGATATTGCAAACGAAAGGAAACTGAACTTTATTTCTGCAAAAAGAGTCTATACAGTGGCATAAAATATCTCCCAGTTTGAACCCTTATCTCATATCAAAAATAGGCATTTATAGCCTCTTACAATCAGTTTTACAAATCCTAAAAACATGGATCTGTATTTAATAAAAGTAATTCAAATCTAACTAAACAACTTTGAAGATAAAGACTAAACAACTAAACTTAGCACTCGAATTGTATTTTATCTCAAGAATTCGCCATCTGCACCCTCCAGCTCCTAGAATCTTTGATGTGATGCAATGTGGCAAAACACCTGTCTTGACAGTTTGATTACTTCAACGTTCATGATCGATATTTGAGGAAGTTTATTTTACATGTGGTTTCCAAAATTCCCTCAAATCTCTGATGTCGAATCCTTTGCAAGCAATTTCCATTCCCTTGATACTCTGGAACTCCTTCATAACCTGTTAGAAATGACCTATTCTATCCTTGGCTTCAAAAAATGATTTTCCAGCTTTCAATAGCTAACTCGTTTAATATTTCGCTGGTTAGCTGGTGAAAGCGTTGCCTTTCACCAGCTAATGGGTCATAAAATATCGCTCTGCGCTGGTGAAAGCCCTGACTACGCCCAAAACGAGTTTTCACCTTCAAAATTGTGATTGCATCAAAACTCAGTGTGTCTCTGATTTCTCACCTTGCATATTAACAACGACTTGAACAAGTACCTTTAGATCTGGATGAGATTTTTGCCTTTGTTTTTGTTTCAATCTTCTTATCTGTCTTTTAAGGCGTTTAGCAAGCCACCACAGACTATTGTACTCTTTGGTGAGTTTTTGCTTTCTTTTCTTCTCTTTAACACTTTCCCGAGCCAATCTCTCAAACGCAACATTGGTTTTTTCGAAGTTATCAGACAACTTATTATACCTTTCTTTGATTACCCGTTCCAAAACCTCTTACTGAGCGATTACCTCTTTCAGATGCTTGATTTTCTGAGACTTCTTTGACTTGGAGCTTTTTGATGTTTCTCCTTCCTCTGTATGAGTGAAAGTCTCATAGTTTTGTGCACACTCATTTGACTACTCAGGACTCTTGGTGACAGGGCATTGATCTTGTTGCTCTGATTCTGAATCTGTATAGGGTAAGTTTAATATATTAGTTCTCTTCTCTGTAGGCTGCTATGTGGGTTGTTCTGTAGTGGTCTCAAAACTTAACCTTTTCTTCGACCTGTGGGGCTTCACTCCAGAAATTCTATCTTCTGTAGGTCCTGGCAGGGTCCTCCTCTTCCTTGAACTACTTTGAGGAGTCAACTGTTTCTTTGAACCTTTTCTTTGTTCATTTGCAGGCTAAGTCTATGTTTCAAAACCCTCCCAGAATAGAAAATGCTCCCAGCTCCTTCCCTACTGTTTTAATTCCTCCAGAATGATGAATTTAATGAGGCCGAAGTGGCACAAAGTATTCTTCATGCTCAAGGGTTGAGCCCTAATCTTCTTGCAAGCCTTAGTTAAATTCTTATGTAGGAAAAAAGGTAAATTGAGGAGAGTCTTGCCTGTGAAATGGTCCAGGAGTTTGAAGTGATACATCATGAGTTTGTCGTACCTACCCTCCGAGGTAATATAGAGTTGGATGCCCTTAAACAACTCCTACCATTCCTCTTCTAGATAAGAAACCGGCATACCCTTTTTCCATGCGTTGTGCCTGAACTCTTCTTTCAAATAAACTCTGAAATTCAAATTTTTAGGGGCAGTGGTTTTGAACCAACTCTGGCCCGTTCTTGGTAGGTTGGTTGTTGCAGCAATGGCATCTTCATCTACTATGATTTCCAAGGACCCAACATGAGCCTTATTCCCATCAAAAGTTTTGGCAAAAGCTTCTGTTGTACACTGGTGGCAACCATTTTTCAACCTCTCAACGAATTCAATACACCCTGTGTTTGAAATATTCTTCTGGACTTCGGGATGTGTCTATAAAAAATATAGGTTGTCTAGCTATTTCCTGAGTAGAGAACCACTGCGTCTCCTCGCCATTCTGTAGCATGAACACCCCAACAATTTTGTATATCAACCCCTGCAACTGTTGTTCGAGCCGAGGTTTTGCGCTGTTGAAATCACTCGGGAGTTGGCTCTGTTTTGAAACATTTGAAACTTTAACAAACCTTCGTGAACAATGTGTGATATGGAAGAAATGATGTGATTTGATGTTGTTAGCCTGGCAGTGCAGCCTCTGTACCTGAGTTGCTGAATTTGAAATTACCATTTCCGGTGCCATGAGTGTACAGCATGCGTCACTGAATAAGATCTACATCGTAATCCTATTTTGACGTGCAAAACTGAGTTTCCATCATTACCCACTTTCATCAGTGCATGATTTGGATTTGCATGACGTGGGATGATCGTATCATCATTTGCTTTCAGAAACATGGATAACACGCACGTGATTCCCGCTTTCTTCAGCCAACGGCCCGTGGAAAATGCCCCTTAGTTGTTGATACTTACCGCTTTCACCAGCGCATAATCCTATGGAAAACCCCCTTTAGCTGTCGAAAGTCTTCACTTTCACCAACGCACGATCCTGAAGAACTGCTCCATAGTTGTGTAAAGTCTTCACTTTCACCAGTGCACGATCCTGAAGAACTGCTCTGTAGCTGTGGAAAGTCTTCACTTTCACCAGCGCACGACCCGCGACAATGCTTCTTTGGATATTTTGGAATTCACCACTTTCACCAGCGCACAGACCTATGAGAGACGCTCCTTAGCTGTTGAAATTCACCACTTTCACCAGCTAACACTCATCTTTTGGACACACGTTAGCTGTTGAAAGTGAATTATGAAAATTTTGAAAAGAAGAATTTTATGGGTCATCTTATTTTCTAAGAAAAAAACCAAAACCTAAGTTTTGCAGCTAGAAAAACTCAAAAATGAATTGAGGAAACTACCAATAGCCATGCTATCCACCACAAAACTCGACCAAAAGGATGGTTTCATTTTGGGAGCTAACATTTGGTTCAAACTGGGAGATATTTTATACCACTGTATAGACTCTTTTTGCAGAAATAAAGTTCAGTTTCCTTTCGTTTGCAATATCAAAATTGTCCATCTTTCATTTTTTGTACTTTGCTTTCAGTTTATTTTAGTTCATAAAGACTCTTATCTCTTTATTGAACTCATAGACTTGAAATTAAAGGATCTCCCTCTGTCTTGTATTAAGCCCTACATTCCCTTGTATTGGCAAATCAAGAATAGTGTTCTCCATCCTCTTTTTCAATTATTGGATCTTATTATTGTTTCCTGAAAGCACTGTATCTTTAGATGTGTGATAAGTTGTTTCTTACATAGATCATTAAAGACCCCATTGTCCCAAACACATAAAAACCATTTTTTCTAAGTTACGAAGCATCCTTAGTCTACAACCCTAAGGAGTTTCTTGGAGTGATAACACCATCCTTTTCACGTACATGGTTCATCAATACATTAGTCTCCTTTAGTCATAACTTGGTCCCAACCAACTCATTCTCTGAGATTACTTAATCTCACATTCCTCCCCTTAACCGAAGATCTAACTTCTCCGAACACCATCAAAATTAGATACGAGTACACCTGCCACCCTCGTACCTACCTAGTGGTTAATTCCACAACTTGATGCCACATCCACTCTTTATGCCTAAGAGGGATACACGCTACATGATCACTCTAATCCATGTGGGCCTGACTCAATAGGGATTACTAAACACCTGGGGAATATAGCTTGCCTTGCCTATGGCTAAGATTTACAACTTTGGACCAAAAAAAACCTCTAGGGTGTCGGGTACTACTGATCATGCACCCCTTACAACATATATGCATCATTTCATCTCAGGTACAAAAATTCCACATTCCTTACTAAATGCCCTACAAATTACAAGCCCATTACATATGCCCATTTACATCTCATCATTAAGCATTGCATAACTTCATTTGGAGTCTTCTTTGTTCTTTACCTCTTCCAACTAGAGTCTTTCTTCCTTGTCTTTCACCATCCACTTTTTGTCTTCTATCACCCTTTGTCTTCTGCATCATGAGTCTGTCTTTTATGTTTTACACTGCTTCTTGCATCTTGTTTTTCCTTTCAATATACTTTATGGATATGTTTCTTATTGGAGTTGATCAAGATCCAACAAGACAACCTATGACAATGGATTGGCAAACTTAATTGACGCACCATTTGCCATGATTTTACATCACTTTAACATTTGATTTGGACTCAACTTTTGACTAGCTTAACAAACAGACCTTCTCTTTAACTTTAACTAGCACACATTTTGACTCTTCTTGAGATTAATGACTTTACATTTCAAGACTCATTTTCACAAATCTCTTAGACTCATTCACTTGACCTTGACCTCTCACTTGAACTTGACTCTCATCTTTTACAACTTAACTCAATAACCATTCCAAGCACTTTCAACAATGCATTTCACTTCAGCCATATTACAATTACAAAATGAAGTTATCACCTTACTAAAACATGGAAGACATTTAACAATAAAAATAAGTATACATATAAAACAATAATGTGTGTCTATTTAGTTATCTCAAGTGGTTGAGTGCTTTGAGTTTCATGTAGGGAGCCTCAAGGTCAATCCCCCGAGTTGATTGTCTTTACGCATGTCTTAGTTAATGTCACTATCAGGTCAAACGTTGTAATCAATATTGAACGATTTACACTTGGTACCATTTGTGAAATGTAGAGAAGTACCCAGAGGTTTCCTTGCAAAGTTTTCTTGAAAAAAATAAACAATGACATGTCAAGGAAAAATGAAAGAACCACTACAAGAAGAACACCTTCTTGCGGAGGTTTTTACAGAACCTCCCCAAAAAATTCTTCCCTTTGTCATTAATAACATAGGTTGTTAGCGGAGGAGGGTAGCCAGAGGTTTTTATTTCGGTGTTCCTTTGTGAATACTCATTGATGTGCCTATAAAACTACCGCACCAATGCTTAAATGTTTAAACACCCTGTCACTATTCATAGCAGAGGCAGGTTGCGGGAGGTTTCTGCAGTTTTTTATCATTGTGCCTTTAAGGAATAGATGCATTAGAATGCTCATGAACAATAATTCCCCAGTGCGTCTATGTTCTAGTAGCACCACCATACTTTATAATAAAATGACATGCACTGAGTAAATCACATCGGCATTGTTGAACAACACACACTGGTGCCCCTAGTTGTTTAAAGGCACATTGAAGTAGGGTAAATTAAAAAAAATTACCAAACCAATTTTCATTGTTACAGTGCATCCCGTGCTTTCAAACTTTCAAGCAAGCACCAATGTTCACCTTTTCTTCTAAGACACCATGTTTCCAGTGCTCTACACCGACCTGGATAGCTACATTGTTGGATTCCAAACATTTCCAAATTTTGGAAATTACCACAATTTTTCATTTCCTCTCAACGGTGCAACCATGCCTCCTTGGGAAAAACAGAGCAGGTAAATTATGTATTACCTTCCTATTGTCATTTTCATCTGATCAAAATTACAATTTAGCTTGAAATTTGACATTTTTTTTCAATTTCGTGCGGTGCACCTGAACAGTTCAGCTTGCCTCGAAGCGGTGTGTACTATGTTAATTACTTAGTGAGCACCACAACTGGTGCATCTATATATCTCTGCATCAGTGCCCTTCAAGCTAGCACACCGCAATAAATTTCCAAAAAACAAAACGGTGCATCCTTTGGAACGCCTCGACACTAACGCAAAATGGGCTTATACCTACATCAGTGCATTATACTTCATTAACCGCGCCACTAGCTCAACGATATATAAAATTTAACCTAGTGGTGCACCAAGTCTAGTCGGTCGCCTCAGGGCATACTCGAAACATAATGCCCCAAACAATCAATGTTTAAACGCACTGCCATACTTTATAGTAAAATTATATGCATCGTGTCATTGCATATTACGACCTAGTGTGTCTAAATGTCCAAAAGTGCACCGAAGTAGGGTAAATAAAATAAAAATTACCAAACCGATTTTTATTGTTACAGTGCATCCCATGCTTCCAAACTCTCAAGCAAGCATCGATGCTCACCTTTCTTCCTAGGATGCCCTGTTTCCGGTGCTCTACACCAACTTGAATAACTCCATTGGTGGATTCCATGCATTTCCAAATTTTGGAAATTACCACAAATTTTAATTTCATCTCAACAGTGTAGCCATGCCTCCTCAGGACAGACGAGAGCAGGTACATTATTTATTACCTTCCTATTTGCATTTTCATGCATTCAAAATTACAACTTAGTTTGAAATTTGTGATTTTTTCAATTTCATGTGGTGCACATGAACGGTTTGGCTTGCCCTGAAGCGGTGCGTACTGTGTTAAATAAATAGTGAGCACCACCTCCGGTGCGCCTCATAGATGTATGCACTAGTGTTGTTGACTCAAGCACACTGCAATGAATTATTGGAAATAAAGAGGCGTGTCCTTTGAAACACCCCAAAACCAAGGCACAATCGGCTTCTACCCGCACCGAGACATTTCACTTCATTAATTGCACTGCTAGCTCAACGATATATAAAATTTAACCTAGTGGTGCACCAATTCTAACCAAAAACATCGGGGCATACACGAAAAATAATGCCTTGGCGCGTCAATGTTAAAACACACCGCCATACTTTATAAAAAAACATACACACACCAAATAAATAGCTCCAATGTCATTTAACTTTACACACCACTATACTTCACTCAATTAACGACACCGCTAACATAACTATTTATAAAATTTAATGATGCAACCATTGTAATTCAACGAACTAAAACTGTATACAGAAACGCACCGGGACATATATTGCCTGATTTTTCATAGCGAGGCGTCTCATTGGATGCCTCATTCTCGATGCTTTATCCTTTACAATGCGGTGCGTCCTTTAGAACTCCCCGAAACTGGTGCACAATGGGACTCTACCTACACCAACACATTTCACTTCATTAACTACACCATTGGCTCAATGTTATATGAAAATTTACCTAATGGTGCACAAATTTTAACCAACCGTACCAGTGCGTACCCAAAAACATAACGCCCCAACATGTCAATGTTCAAACGCACCACCATAATTTATAAAAAAATACACACATCAAATAAACCACATCAGTTTTGTTTAACATTATCCACCAGTACACTTCACTTAAATAATGACATCGCTAACATAACGACTTATAAAACTTAATGTAGCGGTGTAACCATTGTAATATAATCTATCGGTACTATATACAGAAACACACTGGGACATATATTGTCTGAATTTTCATACCGGGGCGTCTTATTGGACGCCTCATTCTTGGTGCTCTATCATTCACAATGCACTGAAGTACAAAACATCGATGCTCTATCCTTTACAATGCACCAAGGTACAAAACGTTGGTGCTCCACTATCACGGTGGTGTCGGTGCATTAATAGTAACCCATCGCACCGCTTCAACTGCGATAATGAAGTTTAGCTTAGTGGTGCCCATCAGTCCACCAAATGCACCGGTGTCGTAAAGAAAACATCACTGATAGACAACATGTCATTTCTCTAGTAGACATGGTGCACTGGTGCATTCAGTTTAACAAAGGGCACCATGGATTTGTGCGTTGTAAATTTTAGTGTTGCGATGTGTCTTTGTTAACGAGATGAACCGATGTTTTTAAAAGCACTACGTCGGTGCAAATAGTCCTATGGGACGCACCACTTAGCGATGTTGTTGTTTTGAGATAGCGCACCGAAGGCGAGGCGTGTGAACTGTTGGAGGCACACTGGTTTATTTTAAAGATTTTGGCCCACCAAATATGTTTAACTTTATATTCTTTGGATTTTATTTTAATGGCGTTGTCTAGTTGTTCTACGAAATGGTTTTTTTCGTCGGAATCGAGCGATATAAATATATACGAATCACTATTTTTTGTTGTTCAAAATCCATTTCTAAATGCAAAAATGGATTCATCATGGTGAAAACCCCTGGGACACTCGATTATACAGAAATAATCACTCAAATATACTAATCTAACAATTTCTCACCAGATTTTAAGCAAATGTCCCCCGAAAAAATCTTCATTTCGTATAACATTTAGCCTACAACTTTTTTAATTACTTCATTTTTTAAGATGAACATTCATTACTTTCATTACTTTCAACTAATAGGTGATGTGAATTTTTTTCTTCTTAATGCATTTATACATCAATGTTCAGTCATTTATTAATATCTTTCATTAATTTTTTTTTTCACTAATATTTATTTTTATATTTATTTTTATAATATAGTAAAAGAATTCATTTATTGATCTCTGTTACTAATATTTATTTTTATAATGTAATAAGAGAATTCTTTATTTTTATAATGGAGTAAGAGAATTCATTTATTGATATCTTTTACTAATATTTATTTTTATTTTTCACTAATATTTATTTTTATAAAATAGTAAGAGAATTCATTTATTGATATTTTTCACTAATATTTATTTTTATAAAGTAGTAAGAGAATTCATTTATTGATATCTTTTACTAATATTTATATTTATAATGTAATAAGAGAATTATTTATTTTTATAATGTAATAAGAGAATTGTTGAAAAACGAAAGAAAAGAATCATCATTTATTAATATCTTTTACTCATATTTATTTTTATCTTTCATTAATATTAATATTTATTCAATAAAAATATTAAAGTTAAATTAATAATAACCAAAATTTAATATAACTTCACAAACATTATAAAAGTATTAAAAGTATCAAGTTAAAATTAACAATAACCAAAATTTCATATAACTTCACAAACATTCTTTTTTTTTTTTAAATAAAAAAGTGGAACCTGCTATATTAGATTAACAAAAAACTTTGACAAAATATACAATAGTGTAGGTTTGATGTCACCAAAAATGTTGCCGATTACCGGAAACCAGCATAGGTGGAGAGCAAATAGCAGTAGCATGATAAAACATGAAGTAAAGTAGCATATGTCCTGCCCGGAGGAAACCAGGACAGATTTCTATAGTCCAAATGCACATAAAACAGTAACACAATGAGACTAGGAATCAAGAGAGCATAAAAACCTAGGTGCCCGGTGACCTGTCGTCCTCGCCAATCTGCCACGTGGACCCATCCGGGATGGAAAATGCCTGCGCGCAGAGGGGGCACTTCCGCTGAGCTGGAACATTGGAATATGCATCGAGGAGCAAGTCCAGGCGCTGGCCCATGAGAAGGGCCCTATGCTCCAGGTCAGACATGTGGCCACGAAGGTCGAACACCAGAGCCAGGTGCTCTGCACGGAGGAGAGAGCCATGCATACCGCCACCCACATCGCTGAGGGGAACATTCCTCGAGTCCACCGCCGCTCCAAAACCAGCGTCGAACTCCCTCTGCTCCGCATCAACCTCTGCACCCTTCGTTTCTGCTCCTTTTACCTGCATGTCATGGTTGTTGGGATTGTTGTCGCCTGGCCAGGGGATTTCTTCAACAATGCAGCCGGGGGTATCGTCTTCCTGTGGAAAAACGGGTCTGCGTTCCTCCCGGTGAGTCGCCTCAGTGTCGCAGGGCTTCTCTGCAATCGACAGGTCCTCCATGAACAGGTCTTCCACCACGAAACAGGTGGGAAACTCATCCTCAGTCCCAGCCTCCTGCCGGTCTCCCGGTGTAATTGCCTTGGCATCTCGACTACAGCCAGCTCCCGGCTCAGCAATGGTGGCGAGCAGCGCCAATTTCTCAGCTCGAGCTTTCTTCCAAAGTATGGAGGTCGCCAGAGCCAAAGCGCGTTCCAATTTCTCTTTCCGTCGTTGTTGCGCCTTATGGGCGTTCCAGGCCGCACCACGGCGAGGCCTGCCTCTCTTTCTAGCCATGGTATCTGGGGGATGAGTGAAAGAACAGAGCGGTTGCAGTGATAGGCAGATGAGCCAGGAAGAGCGCAGTTGCAGGTGCAGAGCACGAGCAAACCGACTCTGTCTCGGCACACACAGAGACAAAATACCCGGACAATCCTTACCAAAATGAAACGAAAATGCAGTGAGCCGGGACGAGAGGAGTGCAGGACTGCACCAGAGCGTCCAAGCGAAAAGCAGAGCCGAAGCAAGAGCAGTCCCGCTCTGTCCGGGCACATAAGAAAGAAAATAACCAGAAGTTGAGGTTACCTGTCTGCACTTAACCCCTTCCATGCCGAGTGCGCTGTGGGCGTAAATGATCACGCGAGGGAGGAGTCGCTCCGTTGTATGGCTGCAGCTATGGTCGTCCCCCATCGTTAATGCAGACTTGTGTGTGGTGGCCATTGGCATTTATTCCCGGGCTGAGTGCTATTCCAACTGTCACCATAGAGCCTCGTGTCACCCCATCCGGGGTTGGGAAGTCTCTGCATGCAAGGTCTCTGCAACGCCTTGAGAGGTCTGTCTCTTCAAAGACGTGGGCCTGCCAGTATATGAGTTATGCTTTTGAGTCAATTCCAGTTTTTTCCAGGTGATCTGCAACCTTGTTGGCTTCTCGTTTTACATGAGAAGGGATTAGGGTGAGATTGGAGTTGATGAAATCGCCAAAGTCCTCCAGAAGTCCAGAGAGTCTCCAACTGGGGGAGATCCGCCAGGGGGGCTTGCCATGAAGGATTTTGGAGATGAGTTGAATTATTACTTGGGAGTCTCCTTCGATAACCAGCCGATGATATTGGTGTTGAACAACAGCTTGGAGGCCTCTTACTAGGCTTGTGAGCTCCGCCACGTTGTTTGTATTTTCACCCAAAAAGCCTGCAATCATATGAATAATCTTGCCCATGTGGTTCCGAAGGACGGCCCCAAAACCAGCTAGTCCAGGGTTACCCCTGGAGGCCCCATCGAAGTTGAGCTTGAGAAAACCGGAGGGGGGTGGGGACCATTCCGTGGGACTGTTGACCCGCCCGTTTTTGGTCTTCCCCTGTGTATGCATGCGCATTTGCAAGTTCCAGCCGTCCAGAATAATCTTCTCCTCGGGCTTACACTGCGTATCTCCGTGGAGCCAGGATTTGCTGTGAACGGTTTCACGGATGAGCCGTTTAACCCTTTCCCAAGTGATGGTAGAGGGGGACTGTTTGGAGTTGAAGATTCTCTTATTTCTTTCTTTCCAGATTGACTATAGTGTGAAACCCGGGAGCAGCTGCCAGATGCGCTGGAGAATTGGGTTGTGGAAGGATATTGTTTCCCAATTTACTAGAGTGTCCCGTATACTACCTCGATTCCGCTGGGAGCGTCGCATGGCTTGGGCTCCCCAATCCCAAATCTGTTGACTGTAGAAGCAATTGTTGAGGAGGTGTTCCATGGTTTCCTCGCTTTGCTGACAGAGGGTGCATCTAGAGGGGCCTATGAAACCTCTCTTTTGGAGGTTGTCCCAAGTGAGGACGCGGTTTTGAGCTGTGAGCCATGAAAAAAAGGAGACCTTGGGCCAGAGAAAAGGTTGCCAGACTTTGCTCCAGATTGTATCGGGGACTTGGTTTGGGGGATTTCCTTGTAGGTGGTAAGCTTCCTTGACTGAAAAAATGCCTGAGGTGGAGTGGCCCCATCTAAGTATGTCCGATCCTTCTTTAATTGGAATTTTCCTGTATTGCATGCATTCTTGCCACAGTAGAAGGTCGAGCTCCTCCGTAATCTATAGATCTGTTCGACTGGTTTTCCATTTTCTCTAGTCACAAACATTATTACACTGATATTATGAATTCATATAATTACACACATTACTACAGTGATATTATAAATGATTATTAACAGGAAACATAATTTCATGCATATAATCTATTATCTTAACCTTTGCAATTATAAATACTTCCGACCAAAATTTTATATAACTTCACAAACATTATGACACTCATATTATGAATTCATATAACTACACAAACGTTATTACAATGATATTATGAATGTTTATTAACAGGAAACATAATTTCATGCATATAATCTATTGTCTTAACCTTTGTAATTATAAATACTTCCGAGTTGATTCCAAATTCCAACAACATATTGTATAAATCGTAAGCATTAAGTGAGAAAAGTGAAGAGAAAGCCAATCCAATTCATTCTTCACACCATGTGAAAACAAGAAGTTTTTCTTTGTCTTGGATGTAATATCTATTATAATATATGTCTTTGAATGTTAATATTGGTTATAATATTTGTCTCACTACCTGCTTATTTACAAATATTTTAATGAATGTTATAATAATATATATTACAAATTTTTAAGTTATAATCTTAATACTTATTTATAAATATTTTAATGAATGTTACAATAATACATATTACTAATTTTTAAGGTATAATTTTATTGTTAGAAAATACTTACTAATTTATAAATGTTTTGTTTTGGTGTGTTGAAAATTTTAATCTTAGTTTGTTATCTTATCATAACGGTTATATAGTTAGAGGATAATTGTGCTATGTGTACTATATATACATTATTGATGTACATATTAATTGAATTGGCTTAGTACCTTTTTCACCTGTTTTCTTTGCCCTCTTGATCTTGTTGTTAGTTATTTACTTTCTTGGCTATATTCTTAACAGTGTTATCAGAGCACTATAATTCTTAGTGTGTGGTAGCACCATGATAGTTTTCCATGGTAGATGAAATCTGAATGATGAACCAAGGGTTTGCTCATGTTGTTAGTCAAATAAGTCAGCCTGCTCATTTTTATGTTTCCACGTGTAGAGGTGCCACCAAGAGAGCTAGAGTCGTTGGAAGCTTGTGGGATATAGAAGAGAAGCTCAAGTTGACAGAGTCGAAATGTGGAGAATCTGTCTCTTTACATGGTAACACTACTCCAGTTAGATAAAGACCGGTCGTATTGCAATCTACCTTGGACTCAGCAATGGAAAATCGATAATAGAGAATCGATCAATGAGAGGCATACAGGTTTGAATCCTTTTCAAGGTCATTATTTTATGTGAAACTATATTCAATTCAACGAGATTGACGTGTTCGTAGTTGCAGATGCAAAATCGAAAGAAGTCTCTCATGGAGTTGCTCATTATTTTTGTATCTTGTCGTGGTTGAACAAATGGAAATCTCTGAAAGTGATCCACGTGTTATTAAATTCCATGAATGTGTTGTGATATGTCTCAGAGCCCCTCTATCTTTTTTAATATAAATGAGGTCTTCTCACTCTCAAAATTTATTTATAAGTTGGTACCTTCCTTGTCTTACCTTAGTGGCTAAGTTAATGCATGATCACATATTATATTTTGATGTGCACCATTTTTTTTGCTCAGTTATCATTTTTTCAAAATAGAAATTATTGTATGCCAGATAGAGCCATTGTTGTGGGGTAAAATTCATTGTCGAGAGGAAGGGCACTGGATTGTGTGCCCAAAATTGTTGTTTGCAGAAGAAAAAATCGACTAGAATTTGAAAATGTCTCATGTGAGAGATGATTTACAAGTGTAAGCCTGCAATAGTTTAAAAATATATATTTATTTATTATTTGGAAGGAGGTTAGATTCATTTTTTTTATTTTTAAATAAATTAATGAAGTGAGGGTGGCATGTACAAAGAAATATTTTATTTTAAAGGAGGCAGTTTTATTTTAATATTGAAGGAAGAATGTGGCTTCGATAAGTTGTTCCTGACAGGGGGGAACAACAACATCAACGATTGACAGTCATGCTTCCAGTTTCAAAGCCCTATCAATCCAACAACAATATGCAATTTCATTCAAGAAAATTTTAAAGAATAATTCAACTTCTGCATTCTGGACTTGTGTCTGTTCATAATTTTATGACTTGCAATTTATGGACTTGTGTCTGTTCATAATTTTATGATTTGTGTTAAATTGAATTATGATTGTAATTGGGTGCATTTTTGGTTGAAGCCAACACCCTTCTGTTGAGATGAAAATTTTCTATTGTCGAGTTGGATTATTGTAGAAGGGTGGAATTGCAAGAAACTCTCACTCCAACAAGAAAGAAAAGAAGACCCATTTTGAACCTGTTTCTGTTCAGAAATTTCTGCAGTCTGCTCACAACAAAATTAGTGAAGTCAATGAAGTTGATGTTTTTCATGATCAACTTGTCCCTGACAGGGGGGGAATCTAATGTTTTCAGTCAAGTTCCAAGTTTGTTTTAGAGATTGTGAACAAATGATCAAGTATGTAGCCTAGTTCATGGTATGTAGCCTTGTTCCTGAACATTTTGTTGTTGATATGGTTTGTGGTAATCTTGAAACCATCTCTTCATAGTTTTTTAGCTTTGAGCTCTTGATATTTTGTGGTCACCTTGAAACCACCAATTAAGCAGAAGACATGATTTTTTGCTTGTTACGTCAACATTTGTGGCTGATCTTTTTTAGGTTGTTCTTTTTGAGATTTCAACCCTTTGCTTGGTTATTTTATGGTCAACATAAAACCATGCCATTTAGTAGAAAACGTCAACTTTTGTTGGACATTCGGTTTGTGGTCATCCCAAAACCACCAAATGAGTTTGTGGTCATCCTTAAACCACCAATTTAGTAGAAGACTTCATCTTCTGCGATTTTTTTCAGAGTTCAGAGAGGATCTTAAGCCCTCTAAATATTCACTTAACACATTACTAGTTGTCAAGAAGTGGCATTTTTTCAGACAAGAATGAACTTATGATTAAGGGGGCAAGTTGAAAACTCTAATCTCAGTTTGTTATCTTACCCTAACAGTCATATCATTAGAGGAAAATTGTGCTATGTGTACTATATATACATTATTGATGTACATATTAATTGCATTGGCTTAGTGCCTTTTCCACTCATCTTCTTTGCCTTCTTGATCTTGTTGTTATTTATTTACTTTCTTGGCTAGATATTCTTAACATGGCAAATGTAATAATAATACAAATCATAGATTTTATTGAATTTATAAGTAGAGTATTTGTTTCCAAACTTAATGGAAATTTAGTTTATTGGTGATAATAATGATGATTAACGTCCAATGATTTCAAAATTTATTTATGAAACCTTAAGGAAGGTAAGAGATTACTTAGATTTTTTTAGAATTTTATTTAGGTGCTCGAAAAGCATTAACATAAATGTTCCAATATCACCATAGTTTTGATGACTTAGGAGGCTAGGAAGGTTGGTATTGTGACAAATATTTTGAAATTGTGATCTAATTTGGGTGTATGCAAGACACTCTAGGAGAAATTCATTTTTGTCTTGAACCCTCTTAGTGTCACAAAGATGACAGATTATTGTATCCCACGGTGTGTTGGGAATTTCCAATGTCTAGTTTCGCTATGTAGCTCATGGGAGTTGGTTTGTATTTTAGTAATTTTAATTTTCTTCTTGGCACTAGTCAAAACTTAGAGATACTTTTGACCTTCTAGATTAGGATTGACCACCTCCTTATACTATTTTCATTTCCTTTAAACATCTAATTATTTATCGCACCACAAATTCTCCTTAAATTTATATGTAATAATATTTTTAATATTATCAGTATTTTGCATAATAACATCTTCCTGTATTCCCCAATGATTTAGCCAAGACTTGGCATCTTTATGCCATCTCCGCTTGAGCTACTAGTGGTTTTGGCAAGAATTTGAAGCAATTTTTAGGGAGTCTTTTGTTGTCCATATCATTTATCTTGTTCTTGTACATTAAGTACCTAATCATGGCCATGCTCTCAATGGAGGGAAGACTCGCTTCTTTGAGGAGGATAAGATAGGGTGTATCGCCTTTAATTTTGAGATTATATAAGTTATAAAATTCTTTTGGATCCACTCTATCTTTCTTCAAGATTATATAGAGATATTGGATCCCCAAACTTCACATCTGTGTAAGATAATAGGAGTGATGAGAGTATCAAAGAGGAGTTTTTTCTTATCCCACACCCAAAGGTATACTAATTTGCAATTGTTTCAAGCTGACAATAAGTTGTCCACACTCCATTTATCCTTGAATCAACACTATAGTTCCAGTTCATCTTGTGATGAATATCAATTCCAAGATATTTGTTTGAAGGCGCTTCCTCCAAGCTACTATTGTCATATACGAAAGTATCACATGCGATATTTTTGGATCTGATTATCATAACCTTCATTTTTTCAATGTTCATAGTCATACCCATACTAGAACATAAGTCCTTGAGGATTCTTAGTTTCTTATCGATGTCATAAGGATTCATTTCCATAAGAACAATATCATTTGTGTAAAGAAGAAGGATGATGATTGTGCTAGTAAATTGGGCCAGTACAACCAGCTTCTTCCAGACAATATTTTAACTTATTAGTTTATATGACAAAGAGGGTAAGGGATAGGGGACAACTTAGCTTGACTCCTATATTACAGTTAATTTCTTCCGACTAGCCCTCAGTGTTCCTAAACTTGGAAATAACACTCTCATATAACCTTACTGCAGTAGCTCTCAACTTGGAAGAAACTTTTAGCTCTTCTAACCTATTCCAAAGGTTAGTCATAGGCATTGTATCAAAATCTTTTCTAAAATCAACAAAACAACAATGGAGATTTGTTTTATTATTTTGACACTCCTTTGCAATGATCCTAAGCATAAAAAAATGGTCCATGATTGAATGATAGTCTTTAAATCAGGCTTGGCCTTTGGCTTCTTTTTTTTGCATGGATTTCAAGTCATATTTTGATATTCTTTTCCAAAGTAACTCTGTGTAGCTTGGCTAAGATGGAGTTAATCATATTGGTCCTATAATTAGAGGGATTGCTTTTATCCCCACTTTTAAAGATAGGAACAATGAGCTTTGAGTTTAAGGTCTAAGGAAGCCCTACTTGACTACTAAATTGAAGAACTTAACTACAAACCAATGAAATATATAAAAAAATGGAACATTAATGATCATTTCTATAAATTTCTAAATATTTAATGGAGATATAAATGATTCAAATTTATAATTATAAAAACTCAATTAAAAAAAAGAATGATATTAATAATATAAACATTTGAAATCCTCCAATTCATTAAACAAGTAAAATTGATTTTCACATCACAACTTATAAGGGAGAAAAACCTTTCTAAGAGATTGTAGAAGATTGAGTGAATGAACCACAACCAAGGTAAGAATACATCTCTAACATATTGTAGAAGATTGAGTGAAGAAAGTTGATGGATATGAGAAGTAACCAAACAATCTTTAAGTTTGACGATTTTATAACAGAAAGTTGATGGATATGAGAAATTTTTAATCTTAAAATACACGTAAATTGCCCCAAGCAATTTGCGAGTCAAATTCCATCCATGCACACAACTTGCATCGTGAAATCAATATGAATCACAATTTGCAATGTGAATTCAATATGAACGAATAAATGAAAAAGTCATCCTAATTTTTTTTAAGGACAATTTATGAGGTTATAGATCCTTCTCCCCTAGGATGGACTCCCTTTGGTAAGGACGGCGGGGAGTTTTTTATTATTATGAAAAACAACCTAAGCTATGTGTGCCTAAATAATCTGATTAATATTGTCCCGATTAAGTAAGAAAAGTCCTATTAAAATATTGTATTCCATTTTCTAATCTCAATTTTTTACTTGTAAGTCGTGATTATGGTATTTTTTCATACACTTGTTAATACTTTAATAATTAACAAGTGATTATGGTATTCGTGTGATTATGGTATTTTTTCATTTGATTATGGTATTTTAAAAGTCATGTGATGATGGTATTCATGTGATTATGGTATTTTTTCATGCACTCGTTCTTATCGTGTTTTGTGGACCGCTTCTTAAATCGTGTTTTGTAGACCGATTCTTCAAACCATCTCGCTCTGCGTAGCTAGTCCGCTATTAAAATTCAAAATTCAATCTGTAGCTGCCAGTCGCCATTTTCAAACTTATCGATCAACGCCAAGTTCCAGCCCATACGTTTGACAAAGTCAAATTGGCTGACATCACAATCGCCCAATCAATCACCTACAACTGATCCTCTGTCATAAGAATAAATGGATGGTTTTGACAACCTATTCGGGGTATATTACCATTTGCTCAGAGCCATTGACAAGCATTAACAGAAGAGACGAAGATGGAGATGACGACGTTATTCTTCTTCTTATTCATGGCGAATGCATTGCCATTGGCTCTGTGTTTGTCTGCAGATGGCAAGGCATTGCTACTATTCAAGAAAAATCTCACCCCAGATTCACAGACTCTGCTCGGCTCGTGGAATACTTCAGCGCAATCGCCCTGCGCATGGACTGGAATCAGCTGTGACAGATTCCAACGCGTCACGGCTGTGGATTTTCCCTCCCTCAACTTGAACGGCACAATCCATTCCAATATCTCTTCCCTAGTCTATCTAACGAGGCTCGATCTCAGCAACAATTTGTTATACGGAAGTATCCCTCTATCTCTCGGCAATCTCAGAAACCTGCAACAACTTATATTGGGGACTAATTATTTATCCGGCACGATACCGGCTGAGCTCGGAAATCTTACGCAGTTGACATCTCTGTCGCTCTCTGTTAATAACTTTAACAGTTCCATACCCTCCCAGCTTGCGAAATGTCGAAACCTCTCCTTTATTTACTTGAGTTACAATTATCTAAAAGGCGACGCTTTATTGGAGCTGGCCGGGATGACAAAACTGTCCTGGCTAAATCTGACGTTCAATTATCTGTCCGGCGAGATACCTTCACAATTGGGTAATCTTACAGAACTAAAGGCCCTTCGTCTGGGTACGAACAATCYGACTGGAGCAATTCCTAGGGAGTTAGGCAGGTTGACCCAGCTTCGAATCCTGGAGCTCTACGAGAATCAATTGGAAGGGAGCATTCCTGCTAGTCTGGGGACTCTCAGTATGTTGGAGACAATCGATCTTCACTACAGCAGGGTAGAAGGAAACATTTCCGGCGAACTCGGACAATGCAGAAACCTAACTTTCATAAATTTGTCAGACAATTATCTTCGGGGTCCCATACCTCTCAGTCTGGCTTCYCTAGATAGCATCACGTATCTGGGAATGTCGGGAAATTMTCTGACGGGAAATCTCGACGGGAGATTTTTTATCAATTGGACGAATTTGGTGTCCCTTCAGCTACAATACAATGAAATTTCAGGGGGGATACCTCCGGAAGTGGGGATGTCTCAGAGGCTCGAAGTTCTATTCCTCTATCACAATTTCATGGAGGGATCCATTCCGCCGGAGATAGGAAAGTGCTCGAACTTGGAGCAGCTGGACGTTTCGAGCAATTTGTTACACGGTAAAATTCCTGCCGAGCTTGGAAATATAACATCTTTGACCCTGCTCAGTCTCTTTTTAAATGCCTTCACGGGAAGTATTCCGGCCGAGCTAAGCAAATGGAAGTCACTGCAGACTCTAGATATCTCCAGCAATAATCTGACGGGCTCCATACCGGAGGGCATATTCCAGTTAGCTAATTTGACTCTGCTCTTTGTTAATGACAACGTTCTCTCTGGAACAATCTCTGCGAGTTTCGGAAGATACAGTGATCTGATAAATGTGAGCCTCTCCAACAACAATTTCACCGGAAACCTTCCTCCACAGATTTGTCACGGAAGAAAGCTGGAGGTCTTAGCAGTTAACACAAATAATTTTTCAGGCTCAATACCGCCGAGTCTCAGGGATTGCCAGAATTTGACGAGAGCTCGGCTGGAGAACAACCAGCTGGAAGGAAGTATAACAGAAGCCTTTGGGGAATACCCTAGCCTGATATATTTGGGTTTAAGCTCCAATCAGCTCTATGGTGAAATTCCAATGGTTTTTGGTAAGTACAGAAACCTTACTCATCTGCTTATTTCCAGCAATCATTTAACCGGATTTATTCCGCCGGAGATTGCTCAGCTTAAAAATCTCGGCATTATTAATCTTTCTGGAAATAATTTGAGAGGCAGTATTCCACCTGAGATTGGCAATCTAATGAATCTGAACATTCTGGATTTGAGTGGTAACGAGCTCACAGGCACCATTCCGGTGCAGCTTGCAAAGCTAAGAGCATTGCAGAGATTCCGTTTGGCTGGAAACAATCTATATGGTCAAATACCGCCGGAGATCGGCGATTTGTCTCAGTTGATCGAGTTAAGGCTGGACAGAAATGAGTTGAACGGAAGCATACCATTAAATCTTGGGAACCTTCACAGCTTAGATATTATATTGGATCTTAGTCAGAACTTGCTCTTGGGTACGATTCCTTCGTCGCTAGGAAAGTTGATGTCTCTCACTGCCATGAATTTGTCTCACAACAATCTGACCGGTCAGATTCCGGCGAGTTTTTCAGAATTGGTGAGTCTTTCTTTTATAGATCTGTCTTACAATGATCTGGAAGGACTGGTTCCTCAATTCAAAGTTGTTAAATATAATGTAACCTCAACACGCTGACTGTACACTGCCAGCTGTGCTTTCTATTCTTGATTTGCTTGAGCCTATTTAGCTCAGCTATTTCCCTTTGCATAACAACTTCTTCATGATTTTCTTCATTAACTCTTCTCATTGTACTCTTCTTCATATATTCTAATATACTGTTTTCTGTTATATTCTTTTCTCTCTGCATTTCTTGCTTCACAATTTATCATGGTATCAGAGCTACAGTAGTAAGCCTCTTCACACAGGCTGGAGAGCAACACGATCATCAAAACAACGCAGAGCTTACACGGATCTTGAGAGCATTCGACACAAACGTTTCACAAGGCTTGGAGAGCTGTCCGTCATACTCTTGAAAGATCCTCGCAGGAAACTTCCAAGAGGAAGTTGTCCGCTCCTACACTCAAAAGATCAGTGTAAGAAGCTCACGCGCCAAAGCAGAGCGTACAACGCTCGAAAGATCGAGGAAGAAGAGAGTACAAAAGAAGAAACTTTAAAGATTCTTGTAATTTTCAAGAATCATCAAAGAATTCACGAAGAAGAGCTTCAGAAGGCAGAAACGTTGAAGATTTCACGGAATTCGTTCAAATTTGTTAAAGATTGCAGCAGACAATGCCAAGCTTCAAAGAATCCGTGTATTTCTTTCAAATCTTTGAAAGATTCACGAATCTTTCTTACACAGGAGCAAAGAACGCATCTCATGTGCAAAGAACAACCATTGAGGCCGTAAGATTCGTCCTATGAACAGATCCGAGGCGGAAATCCAGTTCAGAAGAGACGAAGAGAGCGCAGAAAAGGCAAAAGAATTTCAGCCATTAGATCTTGTGCAGAGGACCGACAGCCATTGGATCAGCGAGAAACTGCACAAGGTTTAGTCCTCTGGAGCGCACAAGAGAAATTTCATCTTAAGAAGTCGCAAAATCTCGACATCATTTGGACCGTCCATCAAGAAACACGTGGCGAGATCTCGGCATTTCGCTAACTCGCAAGGTGTAAAGGTCAGAAGACTGTCGTGAGAATTCGTGAATCGCGAAATCACGAGTCATTTTGTACCGTTGGATTGAGATAGATCATGAGCCGTCGATCTAATCCAATCGCAAAATCGGGGATCGGGAGTTGGACGAGCGAAGGAGATTGCTCTCTAAAACTCCGATATGCGAAATCCCGACATCACAAATCGCGAAATCCTGAAAATATTGTGATTCATCCATCTCAGAGGACAGGTGGCAGCAGATCCACGTGCCATTCACATTTCGGCATTTCGAAGTTCGGGATATCGGAGGTCTTGTTGATGAAAGGTCATGACACTCCACGGCGAAACCCGAAATCTCGAAAAGATCACAATCGTCCATTCGTTCGAACACGTGGCGGAGATCGAGGAAACCGTCGGCATATCGGCTACCGGGGTTTCAAGTAGTCAGAGGATTTGGAGTCGCAAGTCGCGAAATCGCGAAACGACGAGGACCGTCCATCGTAAGGGGACGCGTGGCAACAATCTAGGCCTTCGGGGAAAGTCCCGAAAGGAAAGCGCCATCGGCATTTCCGGAATCGGCTTTTCGGGAGTCGAGAGACCAAGTGGTCGCGCGTTTGAGTCGCGAAACCCCAAAAGCGACTGCGGTCATATTAGGAGAGGTCATGTGGACCAGAGGTATAGCCCAAGGGACTAACAGAAGTTAACGCCATTTCGGCAAATCGGCATTTCGGAGTTCGCGGTTTCGAAAATTCTGGGACAAGAGTTCTAAACTCACGAAATAACGAATCGTGAAACCCCGATAGGATCTGGACCGTTGAATTGTCCAAAGGCATATTTCGCATTTCGACAATTTGAAAGACAGAGAACCAAAAAAGCCCGTAGCACTTTAACATCAAGGCGCGTGGTCACATTGCACGGTGACTAAGGCCAAATTCAAGACCGATAAGCTCTCTCCGGCCATCAGCAAATCGGCGTTTCAGCGATCGGAGGTTGGCGAGACAAGAGATCGGAGGACTCGTATAACGAAGTCCCGACGTCAGAATCGCGAAGCCAAAAACTCGCGAAATCTTGAACGTGGAGTTCTAAAGTCACTGCACATTATACGCAGGAGACAGGTAAGTAAGAATTTTGTTTCTTTTAAAAAAAAAAACAAATATGGCGTCGTCTAGCAATTTAGGACCAACACAGGGTCTGATTCTTCTTGGAAAGAACTACGAGTTCTGGTCTCTTCGGATGAGATCCTTCTTGCAAGCACAAGAGTGCTGGGATCCAGTGGATCATGGATATGTGGAACCAGATCTAGCAGACCTGTCTGCCATGACAAATCAGCAGAAAATTGCTCAGGCAACTCAGAGAAACAGAGAAAATAAAGCTAAGTTTTGGATTCAAAATTCTGTGGATGACTCGATTTTCTAAAAAATCATAGGCGCTAGTACTTCAAAACAGGCTTGGGACATCCTTAAATCTTCTTACCAAGGAAATGACAGGGTCAAAACAGTTAAACTGCAGACCTTGCAGATGCAATTTGAGACTCTAAGGACGACAGAGTCTAAAAATGTGGATCAGTTCATGACCAGAGTCATGGGCATCGTGAACCAGATCAGACTGACTGGTGAAACCATCACTGATCAACAAATTGTTGAGAAAATTCTTAGAAGTTTATCAAAGAAATTTGAAATGGTTGTAACAGCAATCCTTGAATCCAATGATCTGTCCAGTTTTTCAACAGATGAACTAATTGGTTCTCTGGTGACACATGAGACCAGACTACATCTCACAGATGAGTCAATCTCCAATGCTTTCAAAACTCAATTCTCCTTCAGCAAAGGGAGAGGCAGAGGAAGAAGCAGATGTCGCCAAGGAAGAGGGAGCAATCAAAGTAACCCTCACTCCAGTGGAGGTAATAGACAACAGTATCTGAATCAAAATTTCCAAGGTCAAAGACAACAACAACAAAATCAACATCAGAATTTCCAGCCTCAAAGAGGCAGAGGGAGAAGATCAAATGAGAAATCAAGCATTCAATGCTATTACTGCAAAAAGTATGGGCACTATGAATCTGAATGCAGGAAGAAGCAAGCAGATCAGCTCTCAGGTAGAGCACATGTGTCAAATCACATGGGAGAAAACTCAGGAGGGATGTTTCTTTCGTGCCACAAGACTGAACAACAACCTAAAGATCTCTGGTTGCTGGACAGTGGATGCAGCAATCACATGACAGGTAACAAAGAATTACTTGCATGCATTGATTCTTCAATCTCATCTGATATTACACTTGGAAATGATTACTTAGTCAAGGTTCAAGGAAAAGGAACTGTTCCTATTCTTACTAAATAGAATGTCAAGAAAGACATAAACAATGTCTATCATGTTCCAGATCTGAAACATAATTTGCTAAGTGTAGGACACCTCATTGAACATGGCTATAAGGTACTTTTTGAGGGAGCATCTTGCAAAATATATGACAAAAACCCCAGCAGAAAACTGATTTCTAAAATCCATATGACTCTGAATAGGATGTTTCCCCTTACTCTCAGAACTGCAAATCTGAGCCACCAATATGCACAAAGTGCATCAACCTTGAATGAAACAATGGTTTGGCATACAAGATTTAGAAATCTACCATTCCAGAGTCTAAGTCTTCTTCAGAAGAACTCCATGGTCAAAGGTCTTCCTATATTTAAAGAGCAAATTCTCCCATGTGAGTCTTGCATGCTTGGAAAACATAAGAGAACTAGTTTTCCACAGTCTTCCAATCAAGCCAAACAACATCTTGAACTTGTTCACACTGACCTATGTGGACCAATGCAAACAGATTCAATAGGTGCTAGCTTTTACTTTCTAACGTTTATTGATGATTTCAGCAGAAAAATATGGATCTATTTTCTCAGACACAAGTCTGAAACTTTCGCAAAATTCAAAGAATTCAAGGCAGAAGCTGAAAAACAGAGTGGCAAATATATCAAAGCACTCAGGTCAGATGGAGGAGGAGAATACAACTCCAGAGAATTTAAAAATTTCTACAAATCAAAAGGCATTATCATGCAAACAACAACCAGGTATACTCCACAACAGAATGGAGTGGCTGAAAGGAAAAATCAGACAATAATGAATATGGCAAGAACACTTCTCAAAGAGAAAAGTTTGTCAAATACTTTTTGGGTTGAAGCAGTAGCATGCTCAGTTTATCTCCTAAATAGATCTCCAACCAGAAGTCTAAAGATGAAAGTTTCCCAAGAAGCATGGAGTGGGACAAAGCTCAATGTTGTGCATCTAAGGACATTCGGATGCATAGCATACGCTCACATACCTTCTGAATTAAGGAAGAAACTTGATGACAGAAGTGAGAAATGTATTTTCATTGAATATACTGAAACATCTAAAGCTTACATGCTTTACAATCCAATCACCAAGAAATTAATTATCAGCAAAGATGCAAAATTTCTAGAAAATCAATTCTGGAATGATTCAGAAAATCAGCCAATGGACAGTCAAAATCCATTGCTACCAAGTTCTGAAAATGCAGAAAATTCAGGACAACAAGTACCTCAAACTATTCTTCCAAGATTGTAGGTACAAAGACAACCTGAAAATTCTCAAGATAACTCAACTTCCAGCAAAGAATCATTCTCTGAACCACAAAATCAGAGAACTCGAAGTTTGAGAGAAATCCATCAACAATTGGATGACTTTGAACAACACAACCTTTTTGCTTTAATGTCATGTCAACCTACATCCTTTAAGGAAGCAGCTAAGGAGCCACATTGGGTTCAAGCCATGAACCAAGAAATTGACTCCATTGAGAAGAACAAGACATGGGATCTTGTTGATTTGCCA
>ML776691.1:317549-329678 GCA_009831015.1 Picea engelmannii
AAGTAAAAAGTGGTTGATATACGCCGATCGACGCCATTAATTAAAAAAAGTGGAAAATGGCGCCGATCGGCGTATATCAACCACTTTTTACTTAATGTAATTATTGCTAGTTTAATTACTTTGAATCCTATTTATAATTTCATATATAATGATCGATGCCTTCCTTAGGCTTATCTACATGCTTATATGTGCCTTCCTTAGGGCTATATAGAATGTTACGTGCCTTTCTTAGGATAAAGGATTAAACATGTTGATTATCATGATGTAAGTCAATTTGCATCACCATGATGTAGTTGAATTTGCAACACCATGATGAGGTTTAATTTGTTTGACGATGGACTCAACTATGTAGTTGGGAACCATGTGGTCATTATCTTCTCAAAAATCTCATGATGTGTACTGCTAACTTGAAAATTCATTAAGAAATAACAATGGAGTCGAGGCTGAAATGAAGTGCCGGCCAAAACGAAACGGAAGCAACGCGGCTAGGGCCTAAACCCTAGCCGCCTCCGAGCTTGTTTGTTTGCAGGGACGCGTCTAGCAGCGACCAGGGTTTACAGGGCCGTGGATCAAAGCGTCCCTCTCACCTGAGTTCAGTTGGGAATGCGTTTTGGGAGTGCAGAGGTGCTTCTTCGACTGAAGCAGTGACCAGAGTTTGGCATGCGTGTGGCCTCTGCAACTTGCTACGCCTCTTGCTTGCGGGTGGTCGCCGCCCACTACGATGGCCCCAATCCTGAATGTCGAGTTGGAAAAATATCCTTTGGAAGCTTTCAAAACGTTAGTCCGCTCAGCAGGACCTAAATCCAAGCCTTCTCTCTCGTCTAAGTTTGTTAAGAAGATGGAGGAGATCCCTTCTCTGGAGCTATCTCCAGAGGACCCTTGCAAGCTTGCCCTCCTTCTAGCAGAAAATGCCCTCATCAGAAAGTTTACGGGGTTGTGGCAAAGCCCCAAAACCGTGGAGGCATGGATGGATGATCGTTGGAAGATGCTGATACAGGGAGAAGTTTCTTTGTGCGCAGTAGGCAGGGGTTTTTTTGTCTTCAGCTTCGCGCAAAAAGTGGACCGTGATCTAGTTTTCAGATCTGGACCCTATTTCATGGGGTCGAGAGGGCTGTTCTTAGCCCCCTGGACTCTTGACTTCAACCCCGGAGTCGAGATCATAGTAGCCCCTGTATGGGTTAGGCTGCCTCACCTCCCCTTGCATCTCTGGGGGATAAGCTCTCTGGAGGACATTGGGAATAAGCTTGGGCGCTTCCTGGACAGTGCGGAGCCGAAGGGGGATCAATATACCTGTGCTCGTATTTCTGTTGATGTTAATCTTGAGAAAGGACTTCCGGATGCCATTAAGCTCTCACTGGGGGAATGGTGCCATATCCAAGAGCTGGACTACGAGCAGATTCCGTTTAAGTGCCTCTGGTGCCATGCTTACGGTCATTTCGCAAAAAGCTGCCCCAAATCCTCTGAGGAGCCGGGACCAGTCAAAGAAGATGATTTTCAGCCAGTAACTAACCGACGAATGCAGCCAAGGCGAAATGATCCGCTAGCCCAGGCCCCAAAGGCCACCCATATGGCAGAGGCATCTCTAGAAAATAAAAACAGCTTTGATGCGCTGAAGGATGATGAAGCCCGAGAGCCAGAAGCAACAACAGTTATGGAATATCCCCCGGTAGATGAAAGCCCTCCGGATTCCACCCCCCCAGAAACAATGGCAGCAAAAGAAACACGAGCTTCAGTTCCGGAACCTCCTGCCTCTGCAGGTCTAGTTGTTTCAATCCCCCCTAGAGGCTCTGTGGAAACTTCTGAACCTGACGACAAATCAGTTCCGTCTCCACCCCTTACCCGAGGGCAAAAGACCAATAAAGCGCACAGAGAAAAGGAGGCAGCCTCCAACATTTCTTTAGGTTCTCAGAAAAGGCTGGATCCCTACATTAAGGGGAAATCTTCATCCCCCTTGGTTTAATGTTTTGCTTCTGTATTCTACTTTGCTCACAATTTGTGAGAATTTACTCATGTATGCAATTTTTGTCATTCTCTTGAATTAGCTCAATAAGCAGATGGGATTGGTTTCCCAAGACTTTCACAAGAAGGTTGGCAGCACTGTTAGAGGTCACCAACCTTCTTCAGATATGTAACTTTCTGATTCTGGCTTGCCAGAAAGTCGATTAATGCAACATAACCGTTCTTGTAAAAAAAAAACTATGTAGTTGGGAGTAAACAAATTGCTACATATGGTTTCATATAAATTTGGATAAATGTTTTTAATTTATAAAAATATGAATGAAATTATGATAACTAAAATTGTTGTATCAAATGGGTTCTTTGTTTTATAAATACATATTGTTAGATTATTATGATTTAAAATAATAAATACATATTGATGTACTTTCAAATAAGGGAACAAAATATAAATATATCTCAAGCTAATAAAAAATAATTGAATTAATAAGAAAATGACACAAAACATATGTTTCTTGTGGTTAGAAGTTAGGACGGATATAGTTATGAAGAGAATACAAATTCAATGGGATATTTTATCATTTATTATTATGTTGAGAGGATTATTTTGCATCCCATTATGCCTAGTAGGAGGGAGATATATTATATAACTTAATGGCAATGTTTTTTAAGTAGACAAAATAAATAAAATAATAAAAGCAATAAATAAAAATAAGAACATTGCAATCTTCTTAATAACAAACAAATAAGTATACATATAAAATAATGATGTGAATCTAATGGGTTATGGCAAGTGGTTAGGTGCTTTCAGCTTCATGTAGGGCTTTGAAGGTTGATTTGCTGAGTTGATTGCCTTTATTTCATGCTTCACTTGATGTCTTTATTGGGTCAAATGTTGCAATCAATACTAACAGGTTTACATTGAGTACCATCCACAAAATGTAGAAATGTAGAGAAGTGTCGAGAAGTTTCCTTACAAAGTTTTTCTTAAAAAAAATAAACAATGATGTGTCAAGGAAAATGAAAGGGAACCAATAAAATTGAATGTATGAAGTGTCTAGAGGAATCAAATCCTTGGAAGTGGAAACCTTTGCTCAATTTTTTATGCTCTAAAAAATTGTTTGCACTTATAGGGATTTGATTAGATCTAATGTTAAAATGGATCTAAATTTGTCTGTGTATGCGCGCGTGTGCGCACGTGTGTGTACATTTTCCAAAAACCCATGTTTACTACTATAACTTTACACATCCATATATCTCACATAATCACTTTTTTTTAATGCAACAAATATTTGCATTGTCAACAAAATTTAACAGGTGATTTTTCTATATGACCTGATTACAATCCATTGTTCAACTTTACCATTATCTTTAAGTCTTGACTGAATATGGATTCAATATAGAGCAAGTCCAAAATTAACAAAAGTGTTTAATTAAATACTTTCAAGTCTATACTTGAAGAAATTGTCCTTAAAGAAGTAAACAAACATATTACATAGTAAAGTAGATAATTTAATCTTCATTATGAGAGAAAAACAACTTCAATTTGGTTGGTCACTTTCTGGTCCTCTTGAATGTTGGCCACACCTCAGTAGCTAGAGGATTTATCAGTCATTGAGCCTTAGAGGAGCATTTAAATGATAGGAAATCCTTGTAAGGTGGTTGCAAATAGAGCTAAGAGCTACATCCATCCCATTTAGTGGATTTTGAAGGTGGTATTCTCATCATGCACTTACTTTCCCACTCTCTCAGGGTTGAGATACGCTTGTCATATTTTTCTCACAAACAGTTTTTGGAGTCGTTGGTTTCAACAAAACTAACATCCACGAGCCTTCTCTAGACATCATGACTACTACATTTCGGGTTGATTCCGAAATTTGAATCAATGTTTGTTGAAAAAAATGATTTTAATGTTTAAAATCAGTTAAAAGTCATAAAATTTGGCACTTGTTTGTCTTTTTCCCCCAACAAACGTCAGTTAACCGATGTTTGTGTTCCAAAATTAATTCACTGACATTACAAACGTCGATTAATCAATGTTAACTATGCCTATTGAAATAGGACTCAAGTACTATAATCGATGTCCAATAAATGTCGATTAAGAGATGTTTAATCGATGTTTATGGAAAAGAAATTCCTCGCGATGAGTATTTTATACTTTTGACTTTTCCAATAAAAAAAAATTCTGCATTTAAAAAAATAGCCACGTGAAAGCAACCCCATTTTTTTATAAAGGGTTGGGATTAGGTGACATAATACTCCGATTAAATTTTTATACTTTTACTACATTGATAAAATCATTATTCTTCTCATAATCATAACTTATTTGATTAAAATTCAAAAATACCATTTGAATTCTCTGTGTTGTTGAATTCTCTATGTGTGAATTGTTTTAATGTATTATTGTTGTACTAATGCATGTATTGAATATTTTTTTGAAATAGAAAACAATGTCAAGCAACTGTAACTCAGGCATTGGTGCATATAGTTGGTTGACTTATATAGAGAATTGAATCAAAGAAGCATTGGATCTCATTGCAAATGTTGAACTTAATGAATGCAATTATATAACGACCCCTCCATTATGACAATGGATAGCGATGTACAGAGGTAAATATTTTTTGTGTTAGGAAATTAAAATTGTCACAACATAATTAATAGCAACACTATCAACACATCATCCAAATTAGTGAGGACATGAAATAAAGCGTTAACATAATTAATAGCGGCGCCTAATCAAAGCATTAACATAATTATTGATGATACATAATCAACACATCATCACATTAGATAACGACACATAATCGACAAGTATCATAAAAATAGCGACGCAAGATCAACTCATCACGATCAATTGAAAACATCATTACTTACATTCAATCAACTCATCACATAAAGATAACATAAGAATACTACCCACCCAACCTATCCTACATGGTTAGGACCTCCAAGACACATAAGCAACGCTTAAGCCCAGGATTCATCTGATTGATTTTGACCATTCAAGGTCTCAGGGCTGACGACTGTTCTGAGGAGCAAGGAGGTGTCTAAATGACACTAATACAATCAAGCCAAAAACCAACTAGAGAAACAATCAATCATAATTATCAAGTATTCATGGCGCGACAGAAAATTTACTTCCATAAACATACCTCGATTTAATGGACGCAAATACCACCTGAGAAACATTCTAACCATAGTCTTGTTGTGATTATCATTGATGGCAGGTGTGATTGTCATTGATGGAAAAATCAGAGTATGCAACGATGGAAAAACAGGGACAAGGAAAGCCCGAGAGGAGAAGCGACAGTGATCTTTGGATCCCATTGAGAATTCCCGATGAACGTCAGATCTGAGCCCGAGGTCCGACGGGCGTTGGATCCAGGAGAACCTGCATGTTCTTTACAGAGCAAGGTGAAGCGGGGTTACGAAATCCTGAAGGCAGGAGGACAGTTTCGGATACTGGGAGTTGGAAGAGTCAAGACTCTTCGTCATCAGGAGTCCCGGAATCGCGAAATGTGAAACCCCGAAAACCCGAAACCCGAAATAGGCACACCAACAAAGAATTTCGCAGATCGAAAAATAACTCCATTTCGGAGTCCCAGATACCGGGAGTTGAAGTGTCGAAACACTTCATCACAGGAGTGTCGAAATGTCGAATCATGAAATGCGAAACCCCAAAAACTCGAAACCCGAAATAGGAACACCAACAAAGAATTTCGCAAACCGGGAAATAACTCCATTTCGGAGTCCTGGATACCGGGAGTTGAAGTGTCGAAACACTTCATCATAGGAGTGTCGAAATGCTGAATCGTTGAAATGAGAAACATCGAAATCCTGAAATAGGCACACCAACAAAGAGCTTCGTAGACCGAGAAATAACTCCATTTTGGAGTCCCGGATACCAGGAGTTGAAGTGTTGAAACACTTCACCTCAGGAGGGCCAAAATGCCGAATCACCGAAATGTGAAACAACGAAATACCAGATCTTTGATCCGACTCCATTTCATAACTTCGGATACCGGGAGTTGGAGGAGTTAAGCGCCGAGACTCTTCACCACAGGAGTCCCGAAATGGCGAAATGCGAAACGGTGAAATGTCGTTGATCTGACTCCATTTCGGAGTTTCGGATACCAGGACTTAGAGTTGTCAAGAATTCTCACATCAAGAATGTCAAAATCGCGATATGCGAAATCACGAAGAGATCTAGACCGTCAAATCATCAAGAGTGTGGACCATTGATCCGACTCCATTTCGGAGGTTCGGATACTAGGAGTTGGAAGAGTCAAGAGTTGAGACTCTTCATCAAAGAAGTCCTGAAATTCCGAAATGCAAAATGCCAAAATGCGAAATGTGAAAACACCTTTTTGGTGTAGGCCTTGGTCACCGTCGGTGGTCACATCATCGAAGAGCTGTAGAGAAGAGCTTGAAGAGACAAGCTCCATTTCGGAGTTTGGGACATGGAGAATCAAGACTCTTCACCATAAGAATGCCGAAATGAGAAATAAACACAAGATCCTACGGATCCAATCTAACGGTGCAGGTGAATTTAAGTATGATCAGAGGGCTACTGTTGCACTTCATAGTGTAACTGCTAGAAATGACTGATGGCTTCTGCCAGAGGAATGAAACAGGCCTCAGTGTGATTGCCAGAGAATATGAAGAGGCTCGAGGCATCTTCCAGTGGAATGAAGACTATTCTTAGAGGTGATTGACAGATGGAAGATTGTTGAAGCCTATAACTGCAATAGAGAGGATCAACTCGACTTTGATGGAGAAGACGAAGAGTCTCAACTTCCATACATGTGAAGGAATCTCAACATAACACCCAGTGATGATGGATGCATGGGTTTAACTACCAGAGAAGCTGAAGAGTTGTCATGATGATCAGGCAGAGCACTCGACATGGAGAGAGCATGCAGAAGCATGGCAAGATAGCATGCACAAGGTGCACAGAGACTATAAGTATGTAGAACAAAGAAGAGATGGGTTTTTGTTGTTGAGGGGGATTCAGGAGTGTAGAAGGAGGAGTGTGCAGCAGCTGAAATACAGAGAAGAGGAATGGTGCATCGAATACATAAGGTGCATAGAGCAGAAAAGGTAGAAGCACATAAAGCGCAAGGCATGTGTGCATCAAGACAGTGAGACACTAAAGGAAGGCTAATGTGCTCTTGTAGAGAAAAATAGAAGATCAGAAATCTCAAGAAGATGCAGACAGAGAGACACTGATACAGGAGAACATAGTAGCATAGCAGAATAGTGATAAGTCTGGTAAGCCAATGATAAATCTTGTATCACTGTGATAAATTTATAATTATAGCAAACTTTATATTTCAGGGAGGTTGGGAGGTGCTAGGGAGGATTGTTGTCCTCAGAGGTTCAAGTGGGTGCTTGAACACAGGGAGTTGTAGCTTCCATCTGGTTGCAGCCAGAGAAACAAGGGAGGCAGGGTGGTGCAAGGGAGAATTGTTGTTCTCTATTGTACAGGTTGGTTCCTGTGTGACTGGAAGTTGGTGCTTCCATCCAGTTGGAGCTGGAACATTTAGGGAGTTGGTGCTTCCTTCTAGTCGGTGCTAGAGAAACCAGGGAGTTGGTGCTTCCTTCTAGTAGGTGCTATAGAAAACAGAGAGTTGGTGCTCTCAGCAAGTTGCAGCTTGCAATAAAGAGGTTGTAGCCTCACAATGAGTTGGAGCTCATATGTATGATAATGTACAAAATNAATGTTCTATTTCTTACTTTCCTTCATTATTGTGATTGTCATTAAGTGCTCTTCAAAGAATTTAAAATAAGCATAATTGTTTAAGCACGGTAACAACTAATTCATCCCCCCCCCTCTCAGTTGTCCAACAATTGGTATCAGAGTCGGCCCCTTTTATCTAAGGGTAGATCCTAGAGCTTAAACATGTCAAGCCATGAAGGAAATTCAACCAATAAGGCCCCTCTATTCAATGGAACAAACTTTGCCTTCTAGAAAGTTAGAATGAGAACTTACATAATGGCTTTAGGTGTAGATGTCTGGGATGTGGTAGATATTAGTTATGTAAAGCCAGTTGTACTAGCTAATAAGGATGACAAGCTAGAATTTAGCTTCAACGTTAAGGCTATGAATGTTATCTTGAGTGGGCTTGCAGAAGCAGAATTCATAAAAGTTATGCACCTAGGAACTGTCAAAGAAATGTGGGACAAACTCATTAGCAGTTATGAAGGTAATGAGAAGGTAAAGGACGCCAAGCTTCAAATATACAAAGTACAGTTTGAACAGCTGAAGATGAAAGAAGATGAAACTGTTGGAAAATACTTTCTGAGAGTTGAAGAACTGGTAAATGCAATGAAAGCACTTGGTGAAAAAATTGAGGAACCTTCATCAGTTCAGAAAATTTTGAGATCTCTACCAGATAGGTTCAACCTGAAGGTTTCTGCTATAGAAGAACTTAATGATCTAAAAACCTTGGAGTTTGATCAACTTCTAGGAACATTGACTACATATGAAATGAGAATAGTTAAAGATAAACCCACCTCTAGAGAAGCATCACTTAAAGCAGACAAGAATGAGGATTCTGAGCCTGATGAAATTGAAGAAAAATTTGTGAAGAGACTGAAGAAGGGATCAGACAAATACAAAGGTAAATTGCCTTTCAAATGTTTCAACTGTGGTAAGATAGGTCATTTTGCAAATAAATGTCCTCACAAAGGAAAGGATCAGACATGTGATGATGAGGAGAAGAACAAACACAGAAATTTCTTTAAAGAGAATAATTTTAAGAAGAAAAGTCTTTGTGTAAACAATGATGATGATCCTTCAGATGATGAAGACAATGACTCCTCTATTGAAGATAAACTAAATGACTTCATACTTATGGCCAAAGAGGATTATGATAATAAAAGCACAGGAAGTGAGGCTAATGAAGAAGAAGTTGTTGTTGATATGGAAGGAGAAATGATCAGTGCACTGGAAGAGATTGACAGAATCAGAATTAAGAACAGAAAGAAAAAACAATTGTTGATACAGTTCATGAAAGACAGTAAACAAATTGATGAAGACTTTGCCCTGCTAAAAGTAGAATTAGAAGAGGCAAAGAAAATCGAAGACATTCTGAAACAACAGTTATCAGAAAGGAAGGCAAGATGTAAAGCTCTGGAAGAAGAAGTAGTGAAAACTAGGAAAGAGTTGGAGAAGTTTCAAGCCTTGTATCATCAGAATCTATCAAGTATCAAAGCCTCGGAAAGATTAGCCACCATTCTGAATCAACAAAGGAATCCAAAGATGAAAACTGGTTTGGATTATGAAGACGGATCAAGTAGTGGTAAGCCAAGAAACGAAGAACCCATCGAGTTTGTCAAATCTAAAACCAATGACAACAACAAACCTGCAGAAACAAAGGAAGACAATCAGTCACCCAGGACGAGTAAAGAAAAAGGTGTTAGGACTGAATCTGTAGAACAAAGAAATAATGTGCTCCCTGCTGAAAGACGTCATCAACATGGAAGAAATCGATTTTCTCAAAGAAGACAACCATTTTTCAGGTACAAAGAATTTTTCTATGGCTATTGTTTCTATTGTTCTAACTTTGGTCACTAAGCTGTAAATTGTTCCTTAAGACTTAGACATGAGCAATTAAGATTTCAAAGGAATAAATGCTTGCCACAACAAAGAATGATACAGCCAAGTAACAAACCTTCACAGATTGCAAATTGTCAAATTAAGTCTAGAGACATGCAACTAAGGAAGTCAAGAAATAATCAATAGTCAATGAGTAGACAATGATGCAAAAATAACTTTGTCCTATTGAACAATGAGATTGAATGCTACATCTGTCATAACTATGGACATAAATTTTTTGACTGTTGATTAAGGAACTATGAAACAGATTTGAATTCCCCTGCTGAAAATGTCAAGGTTTGGAAGAAGAAAGAAAGTGACAAGTGTGGATTAGTGCTGTTAGCTCAAAGAAAAACGAACCCTTGGTATATAGACAATGGATGCTCCAAACATATGATGGGAGACAAAGGTAAGTTTCTATCTCTAAGTGAAAGAAAATCAGGAAACGTAACCTTTGGAAATGATGCTCCAGGTAAAATAAAGAGTAAAGGGATGGTGAGTTTAAGTAATGGAAAAGGAAAAGCCCAAGATGTTCTACTTGTAGATGGGCTGAAACATAATCTTCTCAGTGTAAGTCAAATGTGTGACAGAGGATTTGAAGTGGTGTTCACGTCCAAGGACTGCAAAATAAAGTCTGTAAACTCAGGACAAGTGGTGGCTAAAGGCATAAGGACAGAAAATAACGTATATGTGCTGAAAGAAAATAGAGAAGAGTGTCATCTAAGAAAACATGATGAAAGTTGGTTATGGCATAGGAGTCTTGGACATCTAAACTTTGACCACCTAATCAAACTCAAAAATCTTGAGGCAGTAAAAGATCTTCCGAGAATATCAAAGCCCCAAGATTCAATGTGTAAACCCTACCAAGTAGGAAAGCTAACCAGGACACAGTTTAAGTCCAAGAGCTTTACTTCAACAGAGAAACCACTCCAACTAGTTCATATGGATTTATGTGGACCATCAAGACAGGAAGGAAAATGGAAAGAAAACTACTTCACGTTGATTATTGATGATTACTCCAGACTTACTTGGGTTTCCTTTCTCAAGGAAAAAGATGAAGCATTTGAGAAATTTAAAATATTTAAGGCTTTAACTGAGACTCAAATAGGCAAGAGGTTAAAGGCAGTAAGACCAGATTGAGGAGGAGAGTTTATGTCAAGTGATTTCAAGGAATTCTGTGATAAGCATGGGATCAAGAGAGAATACACAATCCCAAGAACTCCACAACAAAATGGAGTAGTTGAGTGGAAAAACAGAACAGTGCAGGAAATGGCTAGGTCAATGATGAATGAGAAGAACATTGGTCAAACCTACTGGGTAGAAGAAATACACACAACAGTCCACATTCTTAACAAAGCCCACCTCAGACCACAAAGTGACAAGACACCTTATGAACTGTGGTATGGGAGACCTGCCTCAATCAAACACTTCAAAGTCTTTGGGAGTAAATGTTACATAAAGAATAATGATGAGAACCTTGGCAAATATGATGATAGGGATGATGAAGGTATCTTCTTAGGGTACGCTACAAACAGTAAAGGTTACATATTCTATAATAAGAGGTTGCATAAAATGGTTGACTGTATTGACGTAAAAGTTGATGAAGGAATCCCAGCAAGAGAGATGTACAGTAATGAGTCTTCTACAGAGGACAGAGCCAAAGCTAAAGATGAATAGGTCCAAGAATCAGAAAATGAAGACTTTGAATCAGATGAAGTCACAGATACTCAGACAGACTCAAATTAGCAGACAACTTCAAATTCCTCCTCCAGAATCACTCAAAAGAATCATCCTGCAAGTTAGATCATTGGTGAAAAAGACAAAGGTGTACAAACTAGAAGAAAGATAATCAACAACACCGAACAATCACATATAGCTTTCGCATCCATGCTGGAACCCAAGAATTTTAATGAATCTAGCAAAGATGACCATTGGGTTAAAGCAATGAATAATGAACTTGATCAGATTGAGAAAAACAATACGTGGGAGATGGTTTATAGACCTGAAGGTAAAAATATCATTGGTTCCAAATGGATCTTTAAGAATAAGTTGAATGAGCAGGGACAAGTTGTCAAGAACAAAGCAATATTGGTCTGTAAAGGCTATGCTCAAATAGAAGGACTGGATTTTGATGAAACTTTTGCGCCCGTGGCAAGATTAGAAGCTATCAGAATATTTATTGCCTATGCTTGTCATAAAAGGTTTAAAGTCTATCAAATGGATGTCAAGTCAGCTTTTCTAAATGCAGATTTAAATGAAGAAGTCTATATGGAACAACCAGAGGGTTTCAAACTTTCTGATAGGCTTGACTTAGTATGCAAGCTAAAGAAAGATTTATATGGGTTAAAACAATCCCCTCGTGCCTGGTATCACAGACTGGATACGTATCTCAAAGACAAAGGGTTCAAGAGAGGAATAGTAGAAAACAATCTATATATCAAAACAGAGGGTAATGATTTGCTCATTGTGTTGGTCTATGTAGATGACATCATCTTCGGATGTAATAAGGATCCATTGGTACAATGGTTTGCTTCTGCCATGGAGTTTGAGTTTGAAATGTCTATGATAGGTGA
>ML776691.1:329900-350718 GCA_009831015.1 Picea engelmannii
CTGAAGGGATGTTCATTTCTCAAGAAAAATATCTAAGAGAAATGTTGAAAAGGTTTCAAATGGAAGATTCTAAACCTGTGGGCACACCTATGGTTACTGGATGCAAATTAAGCAAGGATGATGACTCACCTGATGTTGATCAAAGTTTGTATAGGCCAATGATAGGCAGCCTGATGTACATCACAACATCTCACCCAGACATAATGAATGTTGTTGGAATCGTAGGAAGATATCAGTCTGCACCTAAACAGAGTCATTTGCTAGCTGTCAAAAGGATATTCAGGTATTTGAAAGAAACAATGACTTATGGTCTGTGGTATCCCAGAAATCAAAATTTTTAGTTAACTGCTTATTCAGATGCAGATTGGGCAAACTGTGTTGATGAGAGAAAAAGCACCAGTGGAGGAGCATTCTTCCTGGGTGATTCATTAGTAGCATGGCTTAGTAAAAAGAAAAGTTCCATTTCTTTATCAACTACAGAGGCAGAGTACATTGTTGCTACTACCTGTTGCACTCGGGTTTTATGGATGATTCAGACACTTGCATACTTAGAGGTAAAATATGCTGCACCGATACCAATTCATTGTGATAACACTAGTGCCATCAATGTGTCCAAGAATCCTGTATTCCACTCCAAGACCAAGCATATTCCAATAAAATACCATTTTCTGAGAGAGCAGGTCACAAATCAGATTGTTCAGGTCCATTACATTCAAACCACAGAACAAATTGCAGACGTCTTTACTAAACCATAGAAGCTAGGTGTCATCCCGTCTCACACTTAAGAGAGTCCATCCTGTTAGGGGGAGTTTTGTATTGATTGAATATCTGATACCTCCTAAAAATACTACAACAGCTCAGGGGGAGCATGTTTTCTTTGACACTGATGTCAAAGGGGGAGAAAAGGAGTGGTTCGGACCGGATGCTGCAGTTGGAGGTCCAAATAGATTAGCACAGTCATTCAGGGTTGCCATCAATGCCAAAGGGGAAGATTGTTGTGATTATCATTGATGGCAGGTGTGATTGTCATTGATGGAAAGATCAGAGTATGAAATGATGGAAAAACAGGGACAAGAAAATCCTAGGAGGAGAAGCGACAGTGATCTTTGGATCCCATTGAGAATTCCCGATGAACATCATATCTGAGCCCGAGGTCCGACCGGCGTTGGATCCAGGAGAACCTGCACGTTCTTTAAAGAGAAAGGTGAAGCAGGGTTATGAAATCCCGAAAGCAGGAGGACAGTTTCAGATACCAGGAGTTGGAAGAGTCAAGACTCTTCATCATCAGGAGTCCCGGAATCGCAAAATGAAAAACCCCGAAAACCTGAAACTCGAAATAGGCACACCAACAAAGAATTTCGCAGACCGGGAAATAACTCCATTTCGGAGTCCTGGATACTGGGAGTTGAAGTGTCGAAACACTTCATCACAGGAGTGTCGAAATTTTGAATCATAAAATGTGAAACCCTGAAAACACGAAACCCAAAATAGGCACACCAACAAAGAATTTTGCAGACCAGGAAATAACTCCATTTCAGAGTCCCGGATACCAGGAGTTGAAGTGTTGAAACACTTCATCACAGGAGTGCCGAGATGTCGAATCGCCGAAATGTGAAACGCCAAAATCCCGAAATAGGCACACCAACAAAGAGCTTCGCAGACCGGGAAATAACTCCATTTCAGAGTCCTGGATACCGGGAGCTAAAGTGTTGAAACACTTCACCTCAGGAGGGCCGAAATGTCGAATCGCCGAAATGAGAAACAACGAAATACCATATCTTTGATCCGAATCCATTTCGGAACTTCGGATACCAGGAGTTGGAGGAGTTAAGCACTGAGACTCTTCACCATAGGAGTCTTGAAATGGCGAAATGTGAAACGCCTTTGATCTGACTCCATTTTAGAGTTTCAGATACCGAGACTTGGAGTTGTCAAGAACTCTCACATCAAGAATGTCGAAATCGCGATATGTGAAATAATGAAGAGATCTAGATCGTCGAATCATCAAGAGTGTGAACCATTGATCTGAATCCATTTCGGAGGTTTAGATATCGGGAGTTGGAAGAGTCAAGAGTTGAGACTCTTCATCAAAGGAGTCTTGAAATTCTAAAATGTGAAATGTCGAAATGTGAAATGTCGAAATGTGAAATGTGAAAACACCTTTTTGGTGTAGGCCTTGGTCACCACCGGTGGTCACATCGTCAAAGAGATGTAGAGAAGAGCTTGAAGATACAAGCTCCATTTCGGAGTTTGGGACATGGAGAATTGAGACTCTTCACCACAAGAATGTTGAAATGTCGAAATGCGAAATAAACGCAAGATCCTACGGATCCAATCCAATGGTGCATGTGAATTTAAGTATGATCGGAGGGCTATTATTTCACTTCAGAGTGTAACTGCTATAAATGACTGATGGCTTCTGCCAGAGGAATGAAATAGGCCTCAGTGTGATCTCCAGAGCAGATGAAGAGGCTCAAGGCATCTTCCAGTGGAATGAAGACTATTCTTAGAGGTGATTGATAGATGGAAGAGTGTTGAAGCCTATAACTGCAACATAGAGGATCAGCTTGACTTTGATGGAGAAGACAAAGACTCTCAACTGCCAGACAGGTGAAGGAATCTTAGCATAACACCCAGTGATGATGGACGCATGGGTTTAACTGCCAGAGAAGCTGAAGAGTTACCATGATGATCAGGCAGAGCACTCGACATGGAGAGAGCATGCAGAAGCATGGCAAGATAGCATGCACAAGGTGCACATAGACTATAAGTATGCAGAACAAAGAAGAGATGGGTTGTTGTTATTGAGGGGGATTTAGGAGTGTAGAAGGAGGAGTGTGCAGCAGCTGAAATATAGAAAAGAGGAATGGTGCATCGAATGCATATGGTGCACAAAGCAGAAAAGGCAGAAGAACAGAAAGCGCAAGGCATGTGTGCAGCAAGACAATGAGACACTAAAGGAAGGATGAGGTGCTCTTGTAGAGAAAAATAGAAGATCAGAAATCACAAGAAGATGCAGACAGAGAGACACTGATACAGGAGAACAGAGCAGCATAACAGAACAGTGATAAGCCTGGTAAGCCAATGATAAATCTTGTATCACTGTGATAAATTTATAATTATAGGAAACTTTATATTTCAGGGAGGTTGGGAGGTGCTAGGGAGGACTGTTGTCCTCAAAGGTTCAAGTGGGTGCTTGAACACATGGAGTTGTAGCTTCCATCTGGTTGCAGCCAAAGAAACAAGGGAGGCAAGGTGGCGCAAGGGAGAACTGTTGTTCTCTGTTGTACAGGTTGGTGCCTGTGTGACTGGAAGTTGGTGCTTCCATCCAGTTGGAGCTAGAACATTTAGGGAGTTGGTGCTTCCTTCTAGTGGGTGCTAGAGAAACCAGGGAGTTGGTGCTTCCTTCTAGTAGGTGCTAGAGAAAACAAAGAGTTGGTGCTCTCAGCAAGTTGCAGCTTGCAATACAGAGGTTGTAGCCTCACAATGAGTTGGAGCTCATATGTATGATAATGTACAGAATGTAAAGATTACTTATCATATAAAGAAGAAGAGGTTTTTACCCTTTATGGGTTTCCTCAGGAAATATCTGTCTCTGTAGATTTCATATGTGACAATGATGCTAAATGTTATATTGCTTACTTTCCTGCATTATTGTGATTGTCATTAAGTGATCTTCAAAGAATTTAAAATAAGCATAATTGTTTAAGCACGGTAACAACTGATTCACCCCCCACCTCTCAGTTGTCCAACAAGTCCAACTACAATAACATATACCAATTAATTGACATCATCACCATCTATGAAGCAAGTCAATATCAATAACTTAGACATAAAACTCTTGCTCAAGAATCCAACATTTCAATATAGCATGATCTAACTATTTGTAACACCCTTATGGGATGAAGGCTAAATTAGGTGGATCACAAACCTCAACTTGAACATAACCATCATAAGTAAAATTATAACCCTTAATTAATTCACATATAACAATGGCATTCCACAATCTAAAATCAATCTTCCATCACTAGTACTATTACTCTGCAATATAAAGTAATTCTACCAAGGTAACAACCAAACTCTATTCTAGTGCATCGACATGGGATAACAAGATGGATTCATCTTACAAAATTAATGTCAATATCTTACACTTCTAATTTTTATAAGTCATACTAGAGATTTGTACTTAACCATACATTTATTACAATTAATACTTATATTAAATAAATTTTCAATTATCTACCCATAAGTCTTCTCCCTAATGTGATAAACTAAAGGTAGATAATGAGCCCTTTTGGAAGATGCCTCTATGCTTTAATCCATACAAGACTATAATGTCAAATCTTGATATATGTACGGATCAACCAAAATTGATCATCTTGATTCACATATTCCTTGGAAAGGTTATTACAATTTCACACTATGTATGATCTCAAAACATAGCATCATGATAAATAAAAGGTGGTGTAATTTATGCCCTTAAGAAGATTAATAGAATAATTATTTAACTAGGTAGGTAAGAAATTCTTAGGGACCACCTACATAGCCATTTTAAAATAAAAAGGGAGCCTAAACATAAAGTCATTAACAAAGCGCTCAACTGCCTACTACAACCATTGAAAGGACTTGGAGGAATTAAAATTATAAAATGAAAAGGATTCATCCATTATCCATTGAAAAGAATTATATGAAAACCATAACCGTTCCCTACTATACTAGTTTATTGATATGTGGACCTTGCTAATTTTGAGCATGTCTAAACTAGTGGATTGCTCTTTATGTGGGGCATTTTTCTTAGCAAGACAGTGACAACAATTCACCCAACCCCTTCGTTAATATTTCCTCAAGAGTCATCGTCTAGACACCTTAAGGGATTGATCTGAGGTATGGAAATTAACGTGATTGATCTGAGTTTTTATTGTGTTTTTAGAAGGCAAAGAAGTTGTGACCTTAAGGTTATCTACAGGCCAGAGGTAGGTTTAGCTCAACAACGCATAGCGCTCGAGGAGGGAGAGAGTTAAAGGGTTGACAACAAGTGTTGACAGCAACCTCTTAACTTCGATGAAGGGAGTAATCCCAGTAGCGATTTTAACTCCCAACCCAGATCTCTCAACCCAGATATAGCAACTCTACCACAAGGAATTTTGGCATTTCATTTTACAAAAGTTTGGGATCCCTAAGGAAAAATCCAGTGACCTAACTCCATCTCAGCAAGTATGGAACCCAACATACCCAAGGTCTTGGCAAGTTCAATGGAATGGTGGTCGCAAGCCAGTCAATCCATAGATTGGATTCCAAACTGACTTTTAGTAGGGCCCCAATATTCACACCTGAATTCAAGGGTGTGCAACCACTAGGGAAAAATGGTGAGTGGATTTCCCCAGGGACAAGCGTAAAATTTCCTTTGAACAACCAGTAATACCCAAGGGCAACGGTCAAGGTAAAATTTTGAAATTTGAGGGGCAGAGTGCCACCAACAATTAACCATTCATATAATTCAACTGATAATCTGACCATAGCAAGCAATGACAATTGTAATGACATCGAAATAAAGTTCTGATACATTTTGTTGACAATGGAGTTGGCAGGAATGCTAAAATATCATTTCAATACACAACCATTAGGACTCATACAATTAGACATCAAAACATATTGCTTGCGGAAAATTTATGAACCAAGTATACAATTTAACTCATATTATAAATTACAAAACTCAACAAGAATATTGTGACCAAGATGACGAATTTGAAGCTGTTCTTCAACATTGGCAAACATTTCGACCTCCCACTTGCTAATTGTCGAGACTTCATTGTTACCTCCCAGCCAACGCCAGGGGTACTCTTCTTCCCCCTTAGCCCCCCAAGTTGCAAAGGGGCCACGCACAGACACAACCAGAAGTCCTCTGCCTCCCAGCTCGTCTCGCAAGATAGAGCCACCACTCTCTCTCAAGATGGGTATCCCAACTCTCACAAGTAAAACCAGTCAAAATTTTTGCAGCATAACTTTACCCATAACTAGTGTGATCCCCCTCCCCTCTTTTTTTCCATTTTCTTTATAGGAATTTCCTTAATGACACATTCCCACTTGCACAATTAATTCATTTTTTTAATTAAATAATTTAGAATTATTCCTCTATACACTTGTCACCCTTTCCCCAAGTTGCATAAATAAATTCCTCAATTTATTTTAATTAAAGTCAATTTCACTCACCCTTCCTAAAAACGCTCCTTAAATCACTCCTAGTTGTGTCTTTATTCCCCTTATTCTCAATTAATGACTGACACCTTACTGAATCTGATTTGAGTTAAAATAAGATTCTTCTCTAGTTAGGCTAGTGTTAACTAGACTCTAGATTCCTTTCTATGCGTACACATTCTCTCATCTTCATTTCTTTCTGATTTTAAAAACTCCCTTCTTATATTTTCTTACACATATGTGTCTTAAATCAAATCTTTAGGATTATTTCATTTTACTTAATTCTTAAATTCATTCACCTCATTCCCCTTTTTTATTTAGTTTTAGTCTTCTCACCTAACTTAGACTTAGGCTTAATTTTTGAATAGGCTTAGACTTTCACTTGGGATTTACAATTAATAATTTCAATCCTTAATTAATCAATTAAATCCAGCAATTCTTAAATATTTTACAAGGTTTTATTATTCGTTCAAGGTTTTCTAGGCCACCTAGATTCATTGACTCAAGTTTTATTTCCACGACGTGCCCTTCAAGACGCACTTCATGCTCCAAGGGTGCCACTTGCCTTTGACTGGTTTTCATAGTTTTCCAACCCTTGGATTCAACACTCCATTCAGGCGACCTTGTGAGAGACTAAGGGCTTCTAAGGAATAAGGACCCTGCCTTATTATGCGCCCCTTAGAAATCTTTGTGAGTGATTGTCTCAGTCTGCCCTCACGACATCGTGGACCTCTCGAAATTGGTAATCGTTAATCTACAATTTGAGCCACGGAGGGAGTGTTAGTAGGCTGTGACATGGACTCTACCACACCTATCCCTCAATATATTGTATATGTGCATGGCCCCCTTACTCCTTATGCGAGTCAGATTAGCAAGCATTCGTCAGTGTGCATCCATCAAGGAAACACTGTCAATGATCCATATATAAAATCATACTATAAACGATCATATGTCACATATGCATAAATGAAATAATCAAACCAATACAATCCACTCCCTCACTCAATATGGAGTCCAAGGAGGTCCATTGATGCCCTAGGCATCCACAATCCATCAAGTGTCTTGCACACTCATGGAAACTCGTCAATAGCATATGTCAATACACATATAAAAAATAACATAAAATCATAATCCATCAACATCATCATAAGAATCCATAAGCAAAACAAATAACCATGTACTATAATTGGATCACTTGCACGCTAATGTCCCCAAAGAATAAGTCAATAACATGTACTCGCAAGAGCGGGATGTTACAAATTATTCAATGCATACAAGCAATCATGAAAATCGATCTCAAAATGATCCCAAACTTCCTAATATTGGTGATGGAAAATGTTATTTCCCTTGCATGAATTGCAAAGGCATAAAGAGAAGAAGAATTAACAATTCAACAACTATAAAATATTGCTTAGAGCATGGGCACCTAGAATGGGGAACCAAATATTACCCCTTGGTAAAATAGATGAAACGTGTTTTGTCTACTTTTAAATGTTTCAATATTTCGATACTAATTATATTTATTTATTTATAATTACAAAGAGAAAAGTGCATATGCTTGGAATTTGTAATGCTGCAATTTGTAGCAAGGATGATGAGGGTGATGGAACTGAAGCTAATACTACAAAAGAAAATGGCACTAATATTATTGAGGATAAAGGGATAAATATATTTATTCATGACACCTTTGTCGCCATGGATGAGAACACCTATGGATGAAATCTATGAAGATATTTATGATGTACCTCTTATTGATAAGGCACAAAAACCCCTATACATAGACACAAAGACAAGTATTCTCTTTGTTATTTTGTTGTTTCTCAATTTGAAGGTATTGAACAATATTTCAAATTCATGGATGACATGGATCCTAAAGTATGCAAGATCATTTTTAAATAAATATATAATTTTTTGTCTATTTTGTGATTATAATGTATAGGATTTAATATCCATTATTCAGTCTAATCATTTAGTTTTTCTTGTATATTATTAGGTGATACTCTCCTACCACCATCAAATACTTTATCTCACACATAACAAGAATTTTTTTCCCTTATGAAAGATATAGGAACAGAGTATCAAACAATTGATGCATGTCATAATGGTCATATTATATATCATGGACGATATGCAACAAATTTTAAATGCCCTGAATGTGTGAGTTAGTAGATATTGAACTAATCAAGTAAGAAATAAGGTTCCCCGCAAGGTTTTTTTGTCTTATCCCCATAATTCCACATTTTGAATGATTGTTCAAGTGCAAAAAGATAGCACGGTTTATGGATTATCATGTACAAAAGAGAACTGAATATGGTGTTATGCAAATCCCTAGAGATGCTTTGCATTTAGGGACATTGAGGAAATATGGCCCATTTTTAAAGAAGAAAATCGCAATGTTAGACTTTTAATGAAAACTAATGGCGTCAATCAATTTGGAGAGTTTAGATCTATTTACTGTACTTGGCCATTTTTTGTTATAGGAAATAACCTTCTTCCTTGGATGTCAATACACATGGAGCATGCAATGTTGGCATCAATTGTTCAATATAGTTAGTTTTAAGAATGTTCACAACATACCAATTGTATGTATAAGGAATTAATTATTTGTGTTTTAAAATAACTTGATAAGTACCAAGTTAGAGATATGGATGTATATATTGAGCCTCGTATTGATGAACTTTTAAAGTTATGGGTCGACATCACTATGTATGACATTTCCAAAATGATAGGTCAAAAAACGATTTCAATTCTATGGAATACTTACATAGACAATTCATTATGCCCCGGGGCTAACACATTTTTATGGTATGTAAAGTGAAATTTAATTTTTTATATCCTCTATTGATTCATGTATTTTTTAATTGGTCTTCTATTACCATTATTTTATATTTTGCATGGCTTCAAACAAAGGGTAAAAATGCATGTCAAGTATGTGAATCCAGAACAATATCTAAACATTTAAGAAGTTTAGGAAAAGAGGTGTATAATGAGTAAGGCATTTCTTCTTTAGGAACGATAGGTATTGAACCACACAAAAAAAACTATTTAATGGGAGGGAAGAGGGCACAAAAAAACACAAAGAATGGTGCCTCAACTATGGAAAAAGGTCTTTGAGAAGAATCACGACAAGCAATTGGTTTTAGTTACATCTATATTTGTTACTTTTTCTAGTTTTTGTTTTCCCTCTCTATTAAATGTAATAAAAACTCTATTTCCATTTATGTTTCCCAAAGGTTTCTAGGGTGGGCTTCCACAAGGTATGAAATGGTAATCAATCCAATTCAGTACCATTTCCCTACTATGAGCGCCTACAAGTAGTTTATCTATTTGACACAATGCATATTAGAAAGAATGTCACAAAATCATTATGGAAAAATTTAGATGGGATGAAGAACAAAGACAAAAATGATCAAGTTATTAGTGACATTGAGGAAGCCAACATAATGTGGCAACATTTGACTTATTCTTATATAGTGATGGACAATAGATCATTCTTCCATGGTTATTAATAGAGAAAGACAGGGATGTTGTAAAAGAGGTTATCAAAAAGATTAAATTTCTCATTGATTTTGTTGTGAACATAAATAATATATTAAAGAAGAAAGGTGATTTTGGTGGGGAGAAAACTCATGATTGGAATACCTATATTAAGGTTTGACATTTTTTGATATTTATCATCTTATTATATATACATTATTTATTAGTAATAGATGTTTATTTCTAATCAAAATTAAGTGATAATGCTTCCTTCCTTATTACAGTGTTCTACCTCTATCTCTCCCAAACTACTTTGACAATACATAAATAAAGTTATATATGATCTTAGCAATTACATAATGTAAGTAAAAAGTTATAATTGAAATACCTCTATCTCTCCCAAACAACTTTGACAATACATAAATAAAGTTATATGTGATTTTAGCAAGTACATAATGTAAGTAAAAAGTTATAATTGAAATGTCACTTATAGAACATGTTGACATTTGATTTACTTGCATTGTATAATTTTGTGTTGGCACATGTGATTTATTTACACTTTTAATTCATTGACATCTAAAGAAATCCATAAAGAATATATCAAGTATTGGAAGAGAGAAATCACTTGTCTAACGTGTGAAATGCAAAAGTATCTACCTCCAAGTTTTTCAATGCACAAGAACATTACCTCATACACGTAGTCAAGGTGATTGTAATATGTGGACCTATACAGACAAGGTCAATGTGGTTGTTGGAGAGGTACTTGAAGGAATTAAAGACTTGTGTTAGACAAATATCACATCCATTGGGCTCAATGGTTGAAGGCTATATGGTATATTAGTCCACAATGTATATTAGCAAGTATCTACCCCAAGTAGTGGGTGATATTAATGTCTCTCATTTGGGATGCCAATTCCACCAACAAATTTCAAGGGGAGGTGTTGTTAGGGAAAGGTTAATGGAAAAAATTGAAAGGTGTTAGTTTTTATTGTAATTACTATCTTCATTAATATATTTTTAATCATTATCGGTACCTAGATCTATTTTTCTTTGTCCATCTAGGTAGTGAAGAGTGCGATGCGTTGCATTTATACATTGCAAATAATGTTGATTGGATGAAGGTATGGATAGAACAATGTAACAAAGTTTACCTTTATTTATCATAGAATGCAGTGGTGGAGTTGATTAAAAGATTTAATGTGGATAATGATACAAATATGATGTAGAAGGAAATTGATATGGCACATTGTACAAAAGATAGAAAGGTAAGCATTTCTCATTGATTTTTAGTTTTTAATTTTTAATTTTGTGTTGTCTTTTTATATCAACCACACTCATTACATCTTCACCAAGTATGCCCCCAAAGAAGGAACAAATAACAAGGATAAATTCATTGTGTTATGGACTCTGCTGGAGACAACAATCAAGAAGTACATTAAAAAAATTCAAGTGACGAGAGATTCAAAACTAGTCATTGATTGGGCCAAACAAAAAAATGTGACTCAAGATATCAAGGGACATTAAACTAGCCTTTTATTCCTTTGAATGGTTATCATTCCACCATATCCTCCACTAGATTAACATTAAGGAAGATGAACTCTCGAAAGAGGCACTCTCACTGCCAGTGGGGGCATGTGGGTACTATGAATTTATTGATGGCGAAGAAATAGAAGCAAAATGGAGATCAGACTCTAAGGAGAGATAAAGTTTGAAAACAATTTTGTACATGGTCTTTAAAAGAATAGAGAGATATAATGTAACACTTATATTTGTTTTTTTTGAATATAAAAGTTGTTTTCTAGAAACAAATATTTAAAATTGTTTTAATAAATTAAAAAAAAAAAATTTAATACTAATCATATTTTTAAAATGTTATAAAAAAAATTAAAAAATATATATTTTTTAAAATACGAGTATAAATTAAAAAAAAATAATAATAATTTCATATCATATTTTAATAATATCAATATAAATATAATAAAATTAAAATTAATTTCACATTGTTATATTTTTAAAAATATTATTATAAACTAAATTAAGTTAAATTAAAAGTAACAATAAACCAATTAAAATAAATTTATTATAATTAATATTAAAATATCTTTTATTAAAATATTTCAAATAGTATCACAACTTAACTTTTAAACACCACGTGATGATTATTATAATTAATATTAAAATAACTTTTATTAAAATATTTCAAATAGTATCACAACTTAACTTTTAAACACCTCATGATGATGTCATGAATTTTAACCATCATCATTATATATTAAAAAATATTTGTTAATCTTTTATTAAATTATTAAAATAAGTGTAAAATATTTGTTAATCTTTTATTAAATCTTTTATTAAATATTTGTTAATCTTTTTTATTAAATTATTAAAATAAGTGTAAAATTTTAACTTTTAAAACATATATATTTTTTTTAATTATAATTAATTTTAAAAATAATTTATTAAATCACATTATTAAATCACATCACTCATTATTGAAAAATATTATTATAAATGTGAAATTCACTGCACACATTCATATTTAAATAAAATTAAAATTAATTTTCATAGAATAAATTAAAATAAAAGCATTATAATTAATAGAATTTTTTTTTATTAAATTATTAAAATTAACATAAAATATAATTTTTAAAGGAATCGTATTTTTTTTTCTTCTATCAAGATTCAAAACCATTAACAATAATATACTTATTATAGACTCAACTTATTATTTAAGGAAAATTGAACCTCAATAAAAAAAAAAAACAACAATTCTTCCCAATCACCCAAGCTAAATCAATTCACATAAAACAATCATATTATTATCCTATTATATATTTTAAATATTGGTCAATCTCTTATTCATCATCACATTGTCACAACCATAGTACTAGCAACAACCACTTTATAAAAGTGGTTGATATAAGGCGATTGACGTCATTTTTCACCATTCTTTCTAGTTGACGACTAACATGCCTTGGGACAATCATTAATATATTAATACAAATATATTAATGTATAAATTAATTTAAAATACATTAAAAAAAAACATTAATATATTTCATTAATACATTATAAGTATATATTATATTTATGTAATAATTAATTAATGCATTAATTACACGATTAATTTATATAATAATGAATATGTTTGTATAATGTATAAATTAATGTAATAATAGAAATTTAATGTATAATTAATGTATTAATATAATACGTTAATATAAAACAATAATATATTTTATTAATACATTATTATTAAATATTACATTTATGTGATAATTAATTAACACACTAATTATACATTAACTATACATTATTATATTAATTTATATATTAATATATTTATATAATGTATCGATTAATATATTTATATAATGTATAAATTAATGTAATAATATATTGTTAAAGTATAATTAGTGTATTAATTAATTATTATATAAATGTAATATATAATAATAATAATGTATAAATTAAAGTAATTAATTTACATTATGGTATAATGCAACTTACTAAATACTTTATTAATATAATGTATTAATTAATTAATATAATAATACATTATTAAATAATACATGGTTAAAATATTAATTTAATCTTATAAAATAATACAATAAATACTTGAATATATACATCAAATATATTAATATATTAAATATATTAAATATTTTAATAAATAAATTAATAAAATTTGAATATAGTAATACTTTATTAATTTTGGTTGTATTAATAATAAAGTATTAATAATAATGTATTAATAAAACATATTATTGTTTTATATTAATGTTGGTTGTATTAATAATGCAACAACCATTTATATCTTAATTTTATATCCACTTATATATTAACTTTATATAGCCAAATTTACCAATAATATATAAAATTAATATATAAGTGTAAAATTTGAATATAGTAATACTTTATTAATTTTGGTTGTATTAATAATAATATATTAATAAAATATATTATTGTTTTATATTAATGTTGGTTGTATTAATAATGCAACAACCATTTATATCTTAATTTTATATCCACTTATATATTAACTTTATATAGCCAAATTTACCAATAATATATAAAATTAATATATAAGTGTAAAATTTGAATATAGTAATACTTTATTAATTTTGGTTGTATTAATAATAATATATTAATAAAATATATTATTGTTTTATATTAATGTTGGTTGTATTAATAATGCAACAACCATTTATATCTTAATTTTATATCCACTTATATATTAACTTTATATAGCCAAATTTACCAATAGTATATAAAATTAATATATAAGTGGCTATTATTGAGTTTTATATTAATGCATATTAATTTTGGTTGTATTAATAATAAAATATGAATATAGTAATTCTTTATTAATTAATAAATTAATAAAGTGTGAATATAGTAATATTTTATTAAATTATTAAAATATTAATAAATAAATCTATTGTTAAAGTAGTGATATAGAGATTAAATTTTATAGAATAATAAAAAGTGGTTGTTCTTGATTAATAATTAATTGACCTGCATTAATTACTAAATATTAATATGTAAATTATCATTATATATTAATTATCATTATAAACTTTGTAAATATAATATAATTAATAATATCTATATATTTAATTTAGAAATTCATAATTAATTAATAATATGTAAAAAGCTAATAAATTAATATTTATTAAATATATGTAATGTAAGTATTAAATTTTCGTTAGAATGCGACGTTGGCAAATATTTGACACAATGGGATGGTAGGAATGTTCATGACAATGTAACGTTCAGAATTGTTCGTCACAATGAGACGGTAGGAATGTTCATCAAAATGGGATGTTGGAAAATGTTCATCACAATGCGACATGGGGAAATGTTAATCACAATGCGACATAGGGAAATATTCGGTACATTGGGATGGTATGAATGTTTGTCACAATGCAACGTTGGGAAATGTTTGTCACATTGGGACGATACAAATGTTCATCACAATGCGATGTTGGGAAATGTTCCTCACATTGCGATGTTGGGAAATGTTCCTCACAATGCGACGTTGGGAAATGTTCTTCACAATGTGACGTTGGAAAATGTTTGTTGCAATGGGATGGTAGGAATTTTCATCACAATGAAATGTTGGTAAATGTTCATCACACTACGATGTTGGGAAATGTTCGTCACAATGGGATGGTAGGAATGTTCGTCACAATGCGACATGAGAAGTGCTATGTCAGAAAGCGACATCAAGAATGTTGTTTGTGAGTGTGTGACATTGGACACCCATATTTAATAAATTAATATATGTAATGTAGGTATTAAATGTTCATCACAATGTGACGTTGGAAAATATTTCCATGACAATGTAACGTTCAGAAATGTTTGTCTCAATGGGATGGTAGGAATGTTCATCACAATGCGATGTGGGAAAATGTTCGTCAAAATGCGACGTTGGGAAATGTTAATCATAATGCGACGTTGAGAAATATTCATTACATTGGGATGGTACGAATGTTTGTCACAATGCGATGTTGGGAAATTAGGAATTTTCATCACAATGAAATGTTGGAAAATGTTCATCACACTACGATGTTGGGAAATGTTCGTCACAATGGGATGGTAGGAATGTTCGTCATAATGCGAAGTGATATGTCAGAAAGTGACATCAAGAATGTTGTTTGTGAGTGTGTGACGTTGGACACCCATATTTCATAAATTAATATTTATTAAATATATGTAATGTAGGTATTAAATGTTCATCACAATGTGACGTTGGAAAATATTTTACACAATGGGATGGTAGGAATTTTCACAACCATGTAATGTTCATAAATGTTCGTCTCAATGGGACGGTAGGAATGTTCATCAGAATGCGATGTGGGAAAATGTTCGTCACAATGCGACGTTGGGAAATGTTAATCACAATGCGACGTTGAGAAATATTCGTTACATTGGGATGATACGAATGTTTGTCACAATGCGACGTTGGGAAATGTTTGTCACACTGGGACGATACAAATGGTCATCACAATGTGATGATAGGAAATGTTCATCAAAATGCGACGTTGGGAAATGTTCTTTACAATGCGACGTTTGGAAATGTTTGTCACAATGGAACGGTAGGAATTTTCATCACAATGCAACGTTGGGAAATGTTCATCACAATGCGACGTTGGGAAATGTTCATCATAATGGGATGGTAGGAATGTTCGTCACAATGTGACATGAGAAGTGCTATGTCAGAAAGTGACATCATGAATGTTGTTTGTGGGGTAGGAATGCCATGAAAGTGAGAATGATCATGACAATGTGAAAAAGGAAAAAGTTAGTAACATAGTGGGATTTCAACATGCTCATGACATTGTGATGGTTGTGGGAGGATGTTTGTGACAATATGACTTAGGGATTTATTTTTCATAGAGTGATGAAATGAAAGTTTGTCAAAAAACAACATTGGATAATGTTCATAATGTCACAAAGCAAAAATTTAGTAACATGTTGAGGTTTCGGCATACCTGATTACAATGTTGGTGGAAGGATGCTAGGCTTAGGAACATTGGAACATGACATCAACGGTTATATAAATTTTAGTTTTTCATTATGAGTTATATAAATTTGTGTTTTTTAGTGAGGGTTAAGTTCCATCATGAAGAAGTTTAAACTATGGGGAAGATAAATGTTACAAAAAAATTTGATAAGTTACGACAAAAAATAAACTTTGAGCATCATTGAATTTTTTCTATTTTAAATTTTAAACCTAATGCATCACAGAAACTCGTAGAATCCATGGTATTGAATCCATGGTATTGTCTAGAGAGGAAGGGCTGACAAGCAAAATGGTATGTAACAAGATAACCAATGTTTAGTTCCAAAAGGGAATGATTTTGATAAATCCCTAAAAATCTTCTTGTTGAAGAAGATAGCCCATGGATTGCAGCATGACAAATGAAACAAAAGCTATCAAGCAACCTTGATGGGCATAAAGATGACAATTTCCTCTAAACTGTCGAATAGTTGATTAAGAGGTTGAAAACAGTTTCCACATCTTTTGGGGGGGAAAATTGGCATTCAAAACCTCGAGCTTTAAAAATTGCAAAAATGAAAGGCTATTGCATTGTTGTGATACACTCCATAAAATTGAAATCTTAAAAATTAAATCTCAATAGATTTGAATGACCTAAAGTATGATTTGAATATACGTTGTGATGTTGACCACTTTTATAAAGTGGTTGTTGCTAGTTTGTAATCAATATGTTAAATCTTATAATATTGTTTTTATTATTAATAATATATGTTCAATCTTATAATATTATTTTTACTATTAATGTATTGAGAATATATCCATAAAATAGATGGTAAAAATATAAATAAAGTTCAAATTTTAAATGGATCTCATACAAATGAAAGGGAAAAGGGAGAATCTAAAGATTAGTCTTTAATTTATATTTTAAGACTTCATTGAAGTTTTTCATGGAAATCAAAATTGGTAGTATAACATCTACCTATGGTTTGTGCTTACAAGGGCTAATATAAAGATAATTTTTTTGGAAATTTTCAACCTTAGATTAAACCTTAATTTAAACTATAGATTAAACCCTAATTTAAAATAAAGATTAAACCCTAATTTAAAATATAGATTAAACCCTAATAAAACTATATATTAAATTTAACCCTATTTTAAACTATAGATTAAACTCTAATTAAACTATACATTAAATAAAGATTAAATTTAATCTAAAGTTTAACTAAAAATTAAATTATAGATTATATCTATTAAATTAGGATTTAACTATAGATTAAACACTATAAATTAACTATATATTAAACCCTAATTTAACTATATATTTAATTAAATTTAATTTAACTATTTTTTCTTTTTAAATAAAAAGCAGGACCTATTATATTAAGCTTTCAAAAAGAGATAGACATCTGGCATTCATAGGCCAGTTGTCCTGCCTATACAGGAAACCAGGACAGCTGGCCTGTCCACTGTAGCAGCAAAATTAGGCGTAGTGTTTCGCCACCCTGCCCAAAGGAAACCAGGGATTTTGTTCAGTATGCTCAACAGTAAAAGAAAAACTATGCTAGAGATAATTATACTAGGAACTAGAGAGTTGCAGCTCTGATACACAGTAACTGAAAAGAGCATGGAACCATAAGGTAGACCAGAACCTATTCAGTTGAAAGTGTCGCCATTGACAGGGAGAATGAAGGGTTGCGCGCAAGTGGGAAATTGGCGCCGTGGAGTAGCTTTGGAGTAGGCCGCGTACAACATATCTAGGCGTTGGCTGACTCGTACAGCTCTGAAGACTTGATCATCCACGAGGCTGTGCACTTCGAAAATCAGCTTGAGGTGTTCAGGATGCAGAAACAGCGTCGAAGGTGGTGAATTCCTTTCAGACTCCGCTCCTTCTTGACTCGGCTCCGTCCCCTGCTGCTGCGTGCCAGTGCTTTGTTCCGGTTGCATCTCTTCCGCTGCCCTTGCCGTGTAATCCGACGATGTCCCCTGCGTTTTCTCCCCAACAATGGAATCCGGTGGCTCCTCCTCCATAGGGCAGGCTGCGTAAGTTAAACTCGGAGCGATGGCGGCCTCTGGAGAGTTGCCCAAATTGGGTGCAATTGGCGTGTGTCCGAAGATCATCGGAGGATCCCAGTTGTCCGGGACAACAAACATCCAGCTCTCGGAAAAATCTGAAGGAAGCGTGATGGACAGGTCCTCCTCCACATAAGTTCGAGGTGGCGAGGTTGCTGCAGTGGCGCCACCCCTGCGTTTTTTCTTGGCCATGAGTATAGCTCGGGCGAACTTCTGATGTTGTTTTCTCCATGAGTCCGCTGCATACCAACCAACGCCTCGTCGAGGCCTACCCCGTACCCGCGGCATAGTGAGGGCTAGGGTGGAACCTCCTACACGGCGGTGTTGAGCCTGCTGTGACAAATTCAAATGTGATGTAGGAGGTCTGCTCAGACTAAAATACACATAACCCATCGCTTCCAGCATTAACGCCGAGAGCTTAATGCTCTGGCTGGTCGTCCCCTGCCCACGCGCGAGGAGTTCCATCGTCATCCGGTGGTCTACGGAGGCGAGGGCTCTAATAATTGTCCGCAGCCAGGAGTAGGGGCCTCCATTAATGGCCCTCCCTTTAGCGCCTCCACGTGCCCAAGCTGCCCACATGTCACCCCATCCAGGGGAAATTTAATTTAACTATAGATCCAAATTAAATTATAGATTTAATTTAATTTAATTTAACTATAGATCCAATTTAAATTAGGGTTTAACTATATTTAATGTATAGATTTTTTTTATAGATAAAACATTAATTCAAAGAATATATAAAACCTAATTTAATTTAAACTAATTTAATTTAATTTTAATTTAAACTTAATTTTTTTCCTAATTTAATTTAATTTTAATTTAAAATATATATTTCTAAAAGTAAAAATGAAAAATTACTACAAGTAGATATGAAAAATTACATTATTATTAACTATCCATTATAATTATAGATTAAATTTAAATTAAATTAAAGTTTAACTATTTTAAAATTAATGTCTAATCTATACTTAAAGTATAATAAAACCCTAATTTAAAATATATATTAAATCTTAATAAAACTATAATTAAACAGTTTTAGTTCCAAAATGGATACCAAATACCTATACTACAAATAGATGAAAGATACTTATGAAAAATCAACTTAAGGCTATCATAAGGCTCTTGATAATGCTGGTCATCTCAATATTCATCCTCTACTAAAGAATACATCGGAAACAGGTTCGCTCATTATGCAAATCGATTTGATTATTTTATATGTTCAAAGTTATATGTTGCATGTATATGTTCACATATCTAATGGTGTAAATTTGGGTATAAATTTATATTATTGTTGTATATATTATTGTTGTTACCTTTATATTATTGTTGTATATGCAGTAACACGGTTTCATTATAGATAATTTTTTTTATATTTTTTGTTTTAAATTTTAGCATTAGAAATGACGATAAATCAAGAAAAATAACAATTCAATATTTGAAATTTCATCAAAGTCCGTATCTTTATTTCAGTGAAAATTGTGCTAAATTACATTCAACAGTCATTGTTTACATTCTTTTGCCAACCAACCTGGCTTACATTGAAAATATGCAATATATAGAAAAAGGTATGCCACTTGGATTGCCCTGTCCCCCAACCACCATTACGAGAAATTAGGCCCTGATTATTCCCTACCAGATGATCCTTCAGATGGTACTTTACTAAGAATAGAAACTCGACAGTACTCAATCATACAATAATTGATGCTTTACCATGAGAGTTTGGTCATCAGCAAGATCCCATTGTTAATAAATTGTGCATCGGTGTTTTTCCTTTGACAGGTTATCGAGACGATCAAGTGCTTTGAAAGACTCCCACCATAAGTGTAACGGCTTCGATTGTTGTTGCACGATCATTTGCTAAGGTGTGCATGTGGCAAGTAACCATGAACTATCAGTGGCGTTTACAAGATGACAACACCAGTCAGGGGACAACGCACTTCTTGACGCAAACGGCCACCCCAGGCACGCTCGCTCCCTCCAGGACCTTCTCTTTCCTCGGCCCGAAGAGCTGAACCGCTCTTCAAATGCTTTATCGGGACTTTTCTCACCCACAGATTCTTCTCTTCTCGATCCTCCCTTCTTGGCGTTCAAAGGATCGGAACTCGCGGCTTCGTGAGTCCAACTGCCGAGCACTATGCCCCCAGATCCTCGAGACCCAATGCCTTAGTCGTGCTGACTTTTCCCTACCGGGACTTCTACGCTATCGCGGCTTCACCCTATTGCGACTTCGCTATACCAAATCTTCGGGCCTCCAATTCCTGATAATCGATGTGTCGAGTGCCGATACGATCCCCGTCTCCCTTCTACGACTCGCCACCTCGTGCCTTCGCTACTCGCAACCTTAACCACTGATCTCTATGCCTTCCGAGTCCCAATGTGACGAGACCCCGATGCTCTCTTGTCACGCTTTCACTACCTCGCGCCTCGCGACTTGAACCTTCCAATAATTGGGCTTTTTGTTTACGATCCCCGAACTCGCGAGATCTCCGATCTCCGCGACTTGTATTCCACTTGATCTGTGGTCCCCACGCTAATCGGCGGTTGCTGAGGTATCGCCTCTCTCGACCTCGC
>ML776691.1:351027-381284 GCA_009831015.1 Picea engelmannii
TCTGAGCTTCCTTCAACTCTCACAATCTCTTAAGGGAAAGAGATCTCAGTGCACTCACTTGCAACTCTTGCCTGAAACACCTCACACGCAAAAACATGGTGCTCTCCTTCGACGATGTCATGTAGGTACTATACCTCCTGAGCTTTCCCCACTCTGATTCTTTCAGAGGGACTTGCATGCACTCCTTGCGGCAATCATTCAACAACTCCCAAGGGTTGAATTCCTTCGACTCTGCGCAACTCCTGCAACAGTAGTCTTCAATTTCCTTTGCTCAGGTTCACAACTGAGACTTCTTCTTCAACTTGCGCACTCCTTGCACGGCTTCAGCAACTCAATTCCAATTCTGGGTGAATGAGGACAAGAGTTAGGCTATTGAGCCTTCATCAATGCACTCCATGCGGATGAATTCAACTGCACACCTTGCAGGAATCTCCTGGCTCAGATAGAGAAACAATTGAACTCATCCTCTCTCCCTTTCAGACTTCAGTTTGAAACGTGAAATCACATGCACAGCATAATCAAGAAATAAACATTCCTGAGCATAACATCAATACACAGAGAAAACAACACAAACCATGTGCTTGAATCAAAGCTCCCTTCTATTAATTCAAAGGCCTATACATGGGTATTCTTCACACAATATTCTCTGCTCAGCTCCTCTCTCTGAATGCTTGATTATTTTACAATCATACAATGAGGGTGTCTATATCCGTTTTCCCTCTCGAACTCTAAAGCTATCAAATCTACCATTTAAGATCCTATCTACCAGCATTAACTATCTTAAATGCCTCATCTACCTAAGGACGAGAGATATCCGCTCAAAGTCCATTACAATACAAGTGCGTTGTTTCTTAAATGAATCATTTAATATCACGCAACAATCCCAGAGTGTTTTCAAAATTTGTGCTGGCTTATCCAGCTGTCTTCCGCTCCACGCTGGCTTGCTTGATGTGCTGGTGATGCTCCTGCATCATACTCCTCAGCTTGAAAACTTTCATGGGCTCCTTTCCATGAGCTCCTGCACGGTCTGTCCATGCTTCTGTATCATTGCTTTATTTTCCCAGCTGGCATCTTCCACTGGGTGATTCTTCCATTTGACCAGATACTCGAAGTATTCTTTTCCTCTGGTCTTCCTACCCACTCTCTTGTCCAGTATGCACTCCATATGTGGCTTTTCTGCAATCGGCATCTGCTTCTGCCAGTGGATTTATGGTCGTTCTACACTTCCAGCTCCTGCTTCCTCAGCCTTATATGGATATAAGTCTGAGACATTGAACGTTGGAGATATTCCGATCTCACTTGGAAATTCAATCTCATAAGCATTCTCTCTGAATTTTCTCAAGAACTTGCATGGCCCGATTTTCTTCATTTTCAATTTATTATATGTTCCCCTTGGGAACCTTTCCTTCCTCAAGTGTGCTAGAACTAGATCACCAACTTCGAACTGAAGTTGTCTCTTCCACTGGTCTGCTCTGCGCTTATACTCTTGGCTTGAATCAATCAGTCGTTGCTTCACCCTGGTGTGAAGTTCCTTCATTTCTTCAGCGAATTCTTCTGCGCTCGCACTGCTAGTCGCAGTCTGTTCTGACCCTCTCAGTTCAGAAACTCCTCTCGGTTGTGTCCCATACACAATCTGGAATGGACTCTTCCCTGTACTTCTATTGACTGAATCGTTGTACGCAAATTCTGCCTGTGGTAATATATTATCCCAGCTGCTATGGTGTTCTTTCACCAAGCTTCTCAGCAAGTCTCCCAGACTTCTGTTGACCACTTCCATCTGTCCATCTGTCTGAGGATGATAAGATGAACTAAATTCCAAGTTAGTTCCTAGATTCTTCCATAAGGTTCTCCAAAAATGCCCTATGAATTTTGTGTCTCTATCCGAAACTATGGTTTTCAGCAATCCATGAAGTTGAATGACCTCCTTGAAAAACAAATTTGTGATGTGAGTCACATCGCTGGTCTTCTGGCATGGGATAAAATGTGCCATCTTTGAAAACCTGTCCACTACTACAAAGATGGAATCAACACCTCTTTGTGTTCTTGGCAAACCCAATACAAAATCGATGTTGATCGCCTCCCATGGTCTCTCTGGTATGGGTAATGGCTGATAAAAACCTGCATTCTGCTTTCGCCCCTTCGAATGCTGGAAAATCCTACATCTGTCAACAAATCTCTTGACCTCTGCCCGCATGCCTGGCCAAAAATATGATTCGCTCATCTTTGTGAATGTTTTATCGTGCCCAAAATGTCCTGCCAATCCACCACTATGTTTTTCTTTCACCAAGTTCTCCCTCATGGAGCAATTCGGAATACACAGTTGATTGCCTCTTAACAGCAATCCCTCCTAGATCATATAATCTATCCACGGAATCCGATCTCTGAGAACTGGATTCTCAGCGGCTTCATACGCTTCTCTGAAATCTGCATCTCCTGCGTACATGTCCCTGAGATTTTCAAAACCCAATGTTTTGACTCGGAATTCCTGCAGCAACAAACACTTCCTTCTCAAAGCATCAGCCACTTTGTTAGCAGTACCTGAAATGTGTTTAATCACAAACGTGAAATTCTGCATATACTCTACCCATTTTGCATGTTTCTGATTCAACTTCTCATGTTGACTCACAAACTGCAATGCATGATTATCGTTGTACAGTACAAACTCTTTCGGGATCAAATAATGCCTCCACTTCTTCCGCGCCTGTATGATAGCATAAAATTCTTTATCATATGTGGAGTACTTCAGCTTTGCTTCATCCAACTTCTCACTGAAATATGCAACTGGTCTGTCTTCCTGACTTAAGACCGCTCCTATGGCATATCCGCTTGCATCACATTTCACCTGAAATGTCTTCTTGAAATCCAGTAACACCAACACTGGTCATTCCGTTATTTTCCGCTTCAACAGATTGAAGCTCTCCTCAGCCTCTGTTGTCCAATGAAAATACTTATGTCACTTATTCACCGTGTCCATCATCGCGGCGCTAATTCCACTGAAATTTCTGATGAACTTTCTGTAGAAACTAGCTAAACCATGGAAGCTTCTCACCTCGAAAACATTTCTCGGTGATGGCCAATTCTTAATCACTTCCACTTTACTCGGATCCATCTTCAACTCATTCACCGAAATAACAAAACCCAAGTAAATGAGTTCTTTCTTCATGAAAGAGGACTTATTCATATTAATCAGCAGCTTCTCTTGTTGTAGCTTTCTCATCACAATGGCTAAATGTTTCAAATGTTCAGCCTTCGTCTTACTGAAAATCAGTATATCGTCCAGATATACGACGACAAACTTCCCAATGAATTCCCTTAGCACTTCATTCATCAATCTCATGAATGTGCTCAGTGCATTTGTCAAGCCAAATGGCATGACCAGCCATTCATACAATCCTTCGTTTGTCTTGAATGTTGTCTTCCATTCATCACCTTCTCTCATGCGAATCTGGTGATATCCGCTTTTCAAATCAATCTTTGAAAAATAATTTTCCCCACTCAGGCAATCCATCAGATCATCCATTCTCGACAGTGGAAACCGGTACCTGATGGTAATTTTGTTGATCGCTCTTGAGTCGGTGCACATTCTCCAACCTCCATCCTTCTTCGGACTAAGCATTGTCAGAACAACACATGGACTCAAGCTTTCCCTGACCAATCCTTTGTCCAGTAACTCCTGGACCTGCCTCTTGACTTCTTCGTTTTCCTGCAGCGTCAATCTGTACGCAGCTTTGTTTGGCAAACTAGCTCCTAGTATGAGATCGATGTGATGACTCACACTCCTCACCGGTGGCAACGAATGAGGTAATTTGTCCACTATGATGTCAGCGAACTCTTCCAGCAGTTCCTGAATCTCATCTGGAAAATCGTCCACTCTTGTGCTAGTCAGAACAATCCTCGGCTTTCTGACCACAAAGAATTGTGGATCTTCCTTCTTCTTAACTTTCGCCAGAAGTTCCTTTCCACTCATGAGAAGTATAGTATTTCTCAGTTCTGGTTTTACTTCTTTATCTTTAATTGGAAGTAACATATGCGTCCTCCCATTCTTTTCTAAGGTATACGTATTCATCTTCCCATCATGAACTACGTTCCTGTCATACTGCCATGGTCTGCCTAGCAATAAATGACATACATCCATAGGAATAACATCACAGAGAATTTTATCATTGTATCCTCCTATCTTGATGTCCACTAAGCACTGTTTAGTGACACTTACTTGATGTCCCTTTTGTATCCATGAAACTTTATATGGACTTGGATGATCAGTCGTTTCCAACTCCAGTTTCTCCACCATCTCGGTTGAAACGAGATTGTCTGTGCTTCCACTGTCCACAATAACCTTGCATTTCCTTTCTTTGGTCTTGCATGTGGTTCTGAACAATCTATTTCTTTGTGCTGTGTCCTCCACCTTCTTCTCGGGTGTTAAGAGAACCTTACGCATCATCAACGAATTTTCGTCTTCTGCCTCAGCATTTTGCCTCTATGCCTCGGTGATGTGAGCTTCTCCTCCATCCTTTTTCCTATCTGGACAGTCAACTTCCTTGTGTCCATTCTTCCCACACGTGAAGCATGTGATGACTCCACCTCTGCCTCTTCCTCTACCTCTGGTACGAGGAAAAATATTTGCGTCAGCATAATCTCCTCTCTACTCATTACGTTGTCCCCTCTGCTTAGCATATTGTTGTCCTCACTGTGAGGTTCCACCTCTTTCAACTTTACCCAGAGGTCTCTTCCATTCCTCCTTGGGCTTCTGGTATTTATCCTGGGCAACTGCCTTGCCTCTGGGATGACTTCTGCCTTGCCCTCGCTATCCTTGCTTACGGTTTAGCTTTTCTTCGGCTTTCAACGCCATCTGATACGCATCCTCCACCATTCTGATGGTCTTCATACTCATCTCATCCTGGATATCGTATCTTAAGCCATTCATATACCTAGCAAATTTTTCATCATCGCTCTCCCAATGACCTGCTCTGATATTGAGCTTGTAGAATTCCTCAGTATACTGTTTTACTGTCATTAACTTTTGTCTCAGGTTCTGCATTCTCCTGAACAGTGTGATTTGATAGTCCCTTGGGATGAACTTTGCCTTCATCTTCGCAATCATTCGATCCCAGTTTTTGATCTTTTGTTTACCTTTGGAACGTCTATCTGCTTGAATCTTGTCCCACCATAATGCTGCATGTCCCTTCAATTTCGTGATAGCATGCCTAATCTTCTTATCCTCCTCGATATCCTCATAATCAAAGTAGGTATCAAGAGCTCTGATCCAATCTAGAAGCTCTTTTGCATCCAGACTTCCTTCATAAGTTGGAATGTCCATCTTTGTCTTTGAACTCATCCGGGCGATAGCTTTAATCAATCGCTCATTGGCTGCATCTTCGGCTGCAACTTCTCCTTGTTGTTCAGCTTCAATTTCGCCTTTGGAGTCACTCAGATCTCCAGCATTGGCTGTGCGTCTCTGCGTTGCTTCCATATTTTCTAATCTCACTTGGAGATCACATATCTGCCTTTCCATTTCTGGATTCCCTGTCGGCCTACCTCTTCTTCTCACCTCCCTGTCTTCTGGGTCAAGTGACTGTCTTTCTCTTCTGGGCGGCATGGTGAAATCTCTCTCTCTCTGCTATAGAAAACAAAGAGTCAATCCCTCTCTGATACCACTCTGACGCAAACGGCCACCCCGGGCACGCTCCCTCCCTCCAGGACCTTCTCTTTCCTCGGCCCGAAGAGCTGAACCGCTCTTCAAATCCTTTATCGGGACTTTTCTCACCCACAGATTCTTCTCTTCTCGATCCTCCCTTCTTGGCGTTCAAAGGATCGGAACTCGCGGCTTCGCGAGTCCAACTGTTGAGCGCTATGCCCCCAGATCCTCGAGACTCGATGCCTTAGTCGTGTTGACTTTTCCCTGCCGGGACTTCTACGCTATCGCGACTTCACCCTATCGCGACTTCGCTATACCAAATCTTCGGGCCTCCAATTCCTAATAGCCGATGTGTTGAGCGCCGATACGATCCTCGTTGCCCTTTCGCAACTCGCCACCTCACGCATTCGCTACTCGCAACCTTAACCACTGATCTCTCCGCCTTCCGAGTCCCGATGTGACGAGACCCCGATGCTCTCCTGTCGCACTTTCGCTACCTCACGCCTCGCGACTTGAACCTTCCAATAATTGGGCTTTTTGTTTATGAGCCCCGAACTCGCGAGATCTCTGATCTCCACCACCTGTATTCCATTTGATCTGTGGTCCCCACGCTAATCGGCGGTTGCTGAGGTATAGCCTCCCGCGACCTCGCGACTTTTGGCTCAAATATTTGCGGCTCTAACTCACGAACCTCCGAGTCTCCGATATGCCGATACCGCTTCCGGGACACTTCTTCTGCTTGCTAGGACTTAAACCCTGCACAACTTTCCCGATATCTGACGGCTGACGGGATTTCGTGAATCTCCTCTGTGAATCCTGACCGTTGATTCCCTTCCCCCTTTCTTGAGGACTTCTTGCACAGAAAACTTCTATTCAACCTTTCGATGATTTCGAAGGCCTTGCTTCTTCTGAGCTTCCTTCAACTCTCACAATCTCTTAAGGGAAAGAGATCTCAGTGCACTCACTTGCAACTCTTGCCTGAAACACCTCACGTGAAAAAACACGGTGCTCTCCTTCGACAATGTCACGTAGGTACTATACCTCCTGAGCTTTCCCCACTCTGATTCTTTCAGAGGGACTTGCATGCACTCCTTGCGGAAATCATTCAACAACTCCCAAGGGTTGAATTCCTTCGACTCTGCGCAACTCCTGCAACAGTAGTCTTCAATTTCCTTTGCTCAGGTTCACAACTGAGACTTCTTCTTCAGCCTGCGCACTCCTTGCACGACTTCAGCAACTCAATTCCAATTCTGGGTGAATGAGGACAAGAGTTAGACTATTGAGCCTTCATCAACGCACTCCATGCGGATGAATTCAACTGCACACCTTGCAGGAATCTCCTGGCTCATATAGAGAAACAATTGAAACTCATCCTCTCTCCCTTTCAGACTTCAGTTTGAAACGTGAAATCACATGCACAGCATAATCAAGAAACAAAAATTCATGAGCATAACATCAGTACACAGAGAAAACAACACAAACCATGTGCTTGAATCAAAGCTCCCTTCTATTAATTCAAAGGCCTATACATGGGTATTCTTCACACAATATTCTCTGCTCAGCTCCTCTCTCTGAATGATTGATTATTTTACAATCATACAATGAGGGTGTCTATATCCGTTTTCCCTCTCGAACTCTAAAGCTATCAAATCTACCATTTAAGATCCTATCTACCAGCATTAACTATATTAAATGCCTCATCTACCTAAGGACAAGAGCTATCCGCTCAAAGTCCATTACAATACAAGTGCACCGTTTCTTAAATGAATCATTTAAGATCACGCAACAATCCCAAAGTGTTTTCAAAATTTGTGCTGGCTTATCCAGCTGTCTTCCGCTCCACGCTGGCTCGCTTGATGTGCTGGTGATGCTCCTGCATCACTTCTCCAAAACTATCGTGTGCTCATCCTACACTTGTTCTTTCGTGATAGGTGGGTTCCCAGCATGTGCATGATGTATGTCCTCCGCGCGGGTACACGTCAGAGTTCCTGCTCCCAAGCAGGAACTAGGACACGCGGAGGAAAAATCTCCCGCCATGTTCAAAAAAAACAACAAAAAGGGGGTCAATCAATTAAGCTTTTGGCCTCGTCTGCAGTCTTGATATTCGAAGCGTTTTCCTAAAAAACTGGTTGCACCTTTCCAAATTCTTTACTCATCTTCGCAAAACCACATTCCCTTTGAGCTTCGTTTGCGCACTGGCTAGAGTTGCACGGATGTTTTAGATGGTCGGTTCACATTCCCTGAAGTTCTCTGCAATTCTCTCCTCTAACATTCTTTGGGCCTCGCATAGCTGAATGATGGTGTCTTGCGCTTCTCTGAGTTGCCTCTTGAACCAAGTCACATTCCCTTCTCGACCTTGTGACGATGATGTCTCAAAGTTCCTTTCTACTAACTGCTTCCTCAACTCCTTGGTCTCCTGGTACAACTCAACAATAGCGAGTTTTGTTTGTTTTAGTTGTTGCGATGACCCATGAATATTCATGTATTCAAGGTCCGGCCTTCTCCGTCTAGTGAAGATCTCTTGCTTTGGACCTTCGACAGGTTCCAACCAAATAGCGCGCATGAGTAATTCTTCAGTGATCGATTTTGCGTGTGACTCACTCGGGGCTTGGGCCTCCCTGGTCTCTCTGTTCTTCTTTGGTCTGCCCCTTTTCTAGTGTATCGGTTGTTGGAGGGAAGACGTTTACAAGGTCTTTTCTTTCTCTACAACCCTTCCTATTTATGCCTCTACGCTAAGTGATGTTTCTTTTCCCGTGGGTAGAGGGGAATATCCTTTGGGGTCCCTAGGAATTTCAGTTGCAAGTAGAAATGAATTCCAAATCCTACCCAATTGCCTCAATTGCTCAACTATTAGTAATTTAATTAGCGAGATATGGGATAAGTTCTTCTTCGACTGGTTTGATTTAGCTTGGACGTTGTCTACCATTCCTTGGAGGCTTTGGTGCAAGAAAAAGGGAAGGTTCAATAGTCTCCTTCCTGTGAAATGCATCAACAACCTGATGTGATGTGGGTGTATTCCTTCAAACCTTCTTTCATAGGTGAAATACTTTCTAATTACCATCAGGATTTTCCAAAAAGGTTCCTATAGATATCAACTTGGACCATCCATTTTGACTTTCCCGTTTAAACAGTTTGTCTTGATGAATTCATCATAGCATATTTCATCCAGAGGCATGCCTTTAGACAACCTTTCACCACGTGGAGGGATCTTTGTCACGACTGACAGAGTTTCCTCCATCACCTGGGATGTGATTTCTGCAATCACCGCGCGGAACCCGTCGAATCTGAGCGCGAACTGTTCCGCCAATCTTACATTGTATCCTTGGATTTTGTTGCAATAGAGCATGCACTTGACCTTTTTGAAATATGCTCTGACATTAGGGTCTTCATTTACCAATGTCAAGCTTTGAGGTTCGGATCCCACAGACCTGTCATTTCGCACCCCTTTTTTTATGTTATGGGATGTCGCCATGGTGCAATGCGTGTTTGTTCTGCGCGCGTTGTAGATTTAAGACGAATTGAACGCGATAGTATTTCCCGGCCCAGTTTGTGATGTGGCTGATGGATATTAGCTTTCCTGCAGTGAGAAACTCAAGGCTTGCTGAAAAATTTACAGACGACGCATAAACTTGGCTGGTGAATAGAATACATGTAGAGAAGATGGCATTTATAACTGGACGAGTGAGGGGTGGAATCATGACAGGGGACACTGAATCCATGGTGATGAGAAGTTTGAAAGAAAGTCGAATATTTTTGCATCACGTTCATGCGACAGGTACAATTCGAAGTGTGTGAAGTATAGATGCTAAGAGCTGCAGAGTATACATGATATGAGCATCATGATTTCTCATCCCTTTTTAATTCATAATGAGCTGATGATGGTAGTTATATCCGCCGACATGACTCTAACTATAACAACTTGCTTCAGCCTCTGGCACATGAGACCTCCTCTTTTGATAGGACCTAACCTTTTGGGAAAAGACATTTATCATTTACACATGTTAGGTTATGACGTCCCTTCCCGACTCCAAGGGCTAAACCAACCACATGATGACTTCAACCCATTCGTTGTTCGGTACCTAACCTCACACGCTTTGACACACATACCATGACTCGACTAAGACCGACTCAAACTGAAAAGATGGCGGTGATAACAATTGGCTCCAACAGGGATGTTATCCTCATAGTGAGGTGGCAAAAAAAAACACACCAGGTGCCTGACCATTGGGCCTTATTGACTTTTAGACTCTGAAACAATGGAAAAAAAACACCCTAGACTTCCTTGACATAGTCACGACCAGACTCAGCATAAACTTAGGGCCTTCAGTCTAGGCTTCAATTTCCTGGTGGCATACTGACTTGAAACACCTTCTTTGAAAACAAGAACTGAAACGGTTATTTACAATGACATGAAAAAACTAAATAGAACTTACTAGACCAGATAGTGTTTAAGGAACCTGCCATTTACAAGCCCCCCACCAGTGAGCTCTCCATTAAGCTCTTGTAGCAGATATGCGTTTCTTCCATGGTATGCGAATATTTTGAAAGGTCCCATCCAAAGATGATCGAATTTTCCATGCTTTCCCTTGTCTTCATTCCTCGCATCCCACTTTAGCACCAAATCGTCCACCTTGAAATCCTCCTGCTTAGAGTGTTTGTCGAAAATTTTCTTCATCCTGTCTTGGTGGAGCTATGATCGGTTTAAAACTTGCTCCCTCATATGTTGCGCTTGAATTATCCAATTTATCCTCCTTCGAGCGTCGTCTGGCTCGACCTCTTGCTCTTGCAGCAACTTCCTAACGGACAATCCCAGTGAGGTAGGGAAAATTGCATCTGTGCCATATACAATTTGGAATGGTGACGTAGAGATGGACTTTTAGGTAGTGATCTTGTCAACCCACAAAGCATAGATAATATTCTCGTGTCAGGCCTTCTTGTTGTCCTCCAGGAGCCTCTTAATAATCCTGGTTAAGATTTTATTTTATGATTTCGATAACCCATTACCTTGTGGGTAATATGTCGTAGAATGTCCCAGGGTTATATTTTAATCCTTACAAAACTTATCAATTATCTTCGACTTAAATGCTACTGCGTTATCCGTGATGATCTTGACAGGGCACCTGAACCTAGACAAAATGTTGGTCTCCAAAAAACTGAATCATGACCGTGTCGGTAGCCTGCCTCGTTGGGACTACTTCGATCCATTTGGTGAAGTAATATGTAGCCGTGAGTATCCATCTTTGTTGCGCTGAGGATGGAAGATGAATCTCTATTGTAAAATCTAGGCCCCATTGCATGAATGGTCCTTCGACAGAGATTGGTTTTAATGGAAGGGGTTGCATCCTTCTCCTTCCATCGAATATCTGGCACTCGTGGAAACTAGAAACTTCCATGTATACATCTGTGAAAATGATGGGTCAGTAATAACCCGCCCTCAAAATTTTATGCGCGACGGTTTTCCAGTAGTGATTCCCTCCGCAGTCGCCTTTGTGGAATTCCCTGATAGCTCATTCTGCATCATCTTGTAGTAAGCAACTCAGCAATATCCCTCCCGGATCTTCCAATACAGAGAGTTGTCCAAGATGCAAAACTTAGCAGCCTTCATCTTTAAAAACCTGGCCTTTGTCTTACTTAACCCTAGAGGAGCTTGTAGATTCTTCAACACATAAGTGATGTCCATATACCAAGGTGAATCAATGAACTTCTGAGACACCTGCAGGTCTACTTATTCTAGAGGGTTTTCCGACAGATCAGCGATGAAGTTTATTCCCAAAATGTCGCAGTTCGACTGCGCCATCAGTTTTGAGAGGCCCTAAACCTTAATCATCTTTGTGGGCTTGATTTTGAGGTCGTATTCGAGCATGATTGTGATCCACTTACCTCTTCTTCCCTCAGGGTCAGGCTGAGTCAGGACATCTTTGACTGAATTGTTGGGCATGTAAGCGATAACACAGGAATGCAGTATATAAGTCTTGAACTCCTTGAGGGATTTCACGAAGGCGTATGCTTGTTTTTCCATAATATCATACCTCAGTGGGGAATACCTCAGCGTCCTGTTGAAGCAGGCTATGGGATTTTCAAAATTTTCTTCGTTCTTCTGTAATAGTATGCCAGTGATGGTATGCTCTTAGGCGAATCAGAACAAGATGAAATCCCTTGTGAAATCTAGGCTGACCAATATGGGATATTTGGTCAGTGCTACTTTGATGTCTTCGAACGATATCCTGGGTTTGGGGCTCCATTTGATCTCATTACCTTTCCTGAGAATACTTGTCATATGATTTATAATTTCAACTAGATTTGGGATGAATCTCCTCAAGAAATTCACCTTTCCCAGGAAGGATTGTACCTCCTTGCTCTGAGGAGTGCTAATCTTCAGAATTCCTTATACCCTGTTGGGATCTATCTTTATACCCTCCTTTGAGATGATGTGCCCCAACATTTTCCCTTCTTTCATTCCGAAATGTGACTTCTTTGGATTCAAAGATATGTAGAACTTTCTGCATTTTTGGAAGACCTTCTTCAGATGCTCAAGATGTTGTTCGTTGGAGTCAGAATACACTGTGATGTCATCCATGTAGATTACGATAAATTTGTCCTTTTCCTTAGCAAATTTGTTATATACATAGCCCCATGGAAGGTAGATCTAGTGTTCATAAGACCGAAAGGCATCTTAGCATACATGAACGTACACCATGGTGTCGTGAAAGCTGTCTTTTTTTGGTCATCTGGATGTACCATGATCTGATTGTAACCTGAAAAAACATCTAGCATAGACATCTTCTTGGATCCAACTACCTTCTACAGGATATAATCCATCTTAGGGAGCGGGTAGTTTTCCTTGAGGGATACTCTATTCAAGCTCTGGAAATCCACGCACAACCTTATCTGGCCGCTCTTTTTCCTTACAGACACCAGGTTGGCAACCCATTTAGAAAATCTTAAAGAAACAATAATTTTGGCTTCAAAGAGTTTCTTTACCTCTTTTTCAATTAGCAGCGACAGCAGGGGATTGATCCATCTTAGCTTTTTCTTGAAAGGTTTTTTATCTTCTTTGAGGGGAATGACGTGCTGAATCACTTTAGTGTCGTAGACTTTCTCGTCATCATAACTCCAGGCGAAAACGTGAGGAAAGTCTTTCATGAGTTTGATGCAGTTCAGCTTGACCTTCGGACTAAGCATCTTTGACAATTTGATTATCCTTGGATTATCCTGGGTCCCGATGTTGCAATCCTCGACGTCCTCATCATTCGCAGTGATCTTGGGATTTCTAACTACATCGTTTTCATCAAACAACTTTTCCAACGGAACTAATCCCTTGGGGATGTTGTTAGTTTTTAGCTGCATTATGTCCCTCCTAGTTATCTAGTTCTGAAAGGGGTCATCGTTACCGTGTGCAACCTCTCTTCCATCTTTGTCGCAATAGCACTCATCATCGATATTCATGTTGGTGAACTTGTCGCTCATTTGGATAAATCTATCCACTTGTTTGTCATCTTCAAACACCTGCCAATACTTGATATTATCGTGTATCGTCGGTCGGTGTTTGACTTCGATCTCATACTTTCTGTTAGGAAAAATTGGAATTTAAAAAACTGAAGCCGAGGTGGCCAGGGCATCCACAATTTGATTCTTCCCCCTTGGGATCGTCGACAAATTATACTCCGATAATTCTTCGAGGAGGTCCAACACTAGATTCCTGTATGCTCTCATTCTAGGGTGCTTGGACTGGTATATACCCTTCACTTGATTTATGACGAGCTCAGAGTCTCCATGCACCGCTATCCTCTTTGCGCCCAACTCTTTCAGCGTTCTCAGACCCAAAATCAGTGCCTCATACTCTGCCATGTTATTTGTACAGTCGAAAGCGAGTTTGTAAGAGCATAGTTTTGAGCCTACCTTGGGGGGATTTATCCATACACTAGCCCCTGCTCCTTCCTTGTTGATGGCTCCGTCAAAGCTCATTTTCCACATCTCGTTCTCCACATGGTCCCTTGGGTCTGCGCACTCTTCTACTCATCGCACGGCTTTATCCTTGACAGTGATGATGACTATCGGCTCTTCCCCTTCAAATCTCGGGTCATTGTAAAATATGGAGGAGCCGATCTCAGTGTCGACGGAGCAGATAGGGTAGTTATTCCGCTGGGTCTTTCTACTCAACATGTATTTGAGCAGTACCTCTTTGTACATCCATTTCTCTTGGCCGAAAACCAGGATATTGGCATATGACATATCCATTTGCAGGGTTCCCTTCAATTTTGCGGCCTAAGATCTGGATAATAGCATGTCGAATTTAGGGGGTATGTCAGCCACAACCACGTCCATAACCAGATTCTTGGAAGGAATTTGGGACAATGACACAACCAAATCTTTAATCATACCCAAGCATTTCACTTTCCTCGAGTTGAAGGAGAAAATATCTTTATAGGGCCTGGTGATGTCCAAACCTAACTCGTCCATGACCACTTTGGGCATGAGATTGTGTGACGTGCCTGAATCCAGCATGTCGTTATGCAAATTCATGGCATGGATTTTGAGGCTGACATAGAAAGGGGGAACGTCCTCAATATCGCATGTTTCTTCCATGCGCGGACCAAATAAAATGGCAGGGTGATTGTCTTGGACGTTCAAGGTATCGGGGGTCTTTTCCATCTTTAACATTTTAATAATCTGATCTCGATACTCTCCTTTCTTGATGATCTCGTTGAAAGGAATGGAGATTTTAATCTTGGCCATTTCATTTTCAAAGTTAAAGCGGGGGCGAATTTATCTACCTCTTTGATGCCTTTTTCTCATCTTGCCTCTGGCGCTCTCTTTAAAGCATCTTCCTTTGAATTTCCCTTTTCTGTCGCGTCCTTGGTCGGGTTGTCTTTCTTTGGTTGGCTCGCGGAATGGGTGTTCATTTGAGGTTCCTTTGTGGGATTCGTCTGTTGAGGTTCTGCAGACGCCTTTCTTCTCCCGAGGTTGTATTTATTTTGAAACTGGATGATGGAATTGTGATATCCCTTCTTGAATTCCTTTGTTTCTTAAGATAGTGTCTCATCAGTTTCCAATATAATACCATCATCTTCGTCCATGAATTGATCGTGTTCCCTCTTCGTCAAGAACACGTGTGTGTTCATGTCGTCGCAACAATGCATCTGATCTTGGATCATCTGATCAAAATATTCATTGGCATAATTGTTTTGGAATGAAGGCCTTATTTGTTGATCTCCCTAGTCTCTCTATTCCCTCTACCTAATATGTGGGACAAGACCCCTTCTAAAGTTTTGATTTCTGGGTTGGAAATCATTTTGTTCTCGGGCGGAGGGCTTGTTTTCCATGGACATCCTTTCCATCAACTTCTCCACAGTCTTCATCATTAATTCGAACTTGTCATCCGACGATCGAGAAGTCGAGGGTTGTGCATCTCCTCAGGGCTTCTTTCTATTTCTGTTGAAGTTTTGTTTGATTTTCCCCGATGCCATAAGATTTACTTCGAATTTGATTGCGTCACTCATCATGGCACCCAAATTAGCATATCTCCTTTCCCTCATTAGCAAAGCGAAATTGTTGTCAAAAGAGTCGGTGTATCGGAGTTGGGCAGCTCCAAGAGGTGACTTGACTTTTGCAGGGATTGAGTTGTAGACCTTCATGAAACGGGTTAATAACTCTTGCATCCTCTCCTCTGGCACTCTCTTCATATTATTGTACTGCGTCAATAGTTTCAGGGGATTCTTTTTGTCTCCCCATCTGGCAATGAATGATGTTTCAAATGCGGCAAAGTTGGGAATGCTTGCTGCTTGAAGTGCCTTAAACCACTTCCTAACCTATCCTGAAAGACTTTGCACGAACAAACTCATATTCGCATCTTCATGGTCCACTTGTTCTAGATCAATGAAATCGTTGAACCAATCCAAGTTCTTTTGGGCAGAGGTGTTTCCCTCGGCATCATATAGCTTGATCCTTTGGTTGTAGTTCTGGGGAAAATCATGCAATTGGGATGGCAGGGCAAGGGGGGCGAATTTGACAGCCATTTCTCTAGTGGGGTTTTGGTTTTGCGGGATGTTCTGAGCACTGATTACGACAGCTTGCAGGATATTTTTTAGTATCAGAGATCGAAACCTCTTCTCATCGAAGACTATATCATCCATGTTGGTTTTTGATTTAGACCTGAACAGGGTGTCGAATCGAGGTCGTCAATGCTTTGTACACCGTCTTTGGGTAAGGATAAGTTTATGTCCAGTTAATAGAACGGGTCTGGTGCCTACTCCTTTTCCCTGCGCAGAAGTTTCTCGGGATCCACATGGGTGCTACAGGGTTCAGGTTAGGATTGGCTCTGGTATAAATTGTCTTTGGACCCAGGATTTCTGAGTCACACTACTCTGTGCTACTGGTCTCTTTTACTAGAGTCGCTAGGGTAAAGGTTTCATTCAGTGTAGATTTTTGGCCCACTGTTACCCTCAAGGTTCAAAACTATATCTTTGTCGTTCTCCCAGGGAAACTTTATTCAATTATGTCCCCGACAATGGAGCCAAAATGTTAGCACTTTGTGAACTCGTTCAACTGAGAAAATGAATGACAGAGGTAACCTACAAACCAACTTTAAGGCCGGAAACTAGCCTTTCCAACCCAAAGAGGGCTCTCTCTGAGACTTTGTCTCTATACAGGTTATGGCTTTGAAATGTTGGCTAGATTTAACACGTTCATACAATATTTTTGGTTCTATTAGCAAGAGGGTGCAAGACCTTGGGCCATGGATTCAAATTCCAGAAAACAAGAAAAGCAAATGACTTGGTAACTAAAACTCGAGAGGATAAAGGCTAAGTAGGCAACGGTCTTTCAGTTCAAAGTTATTTTGTGTGGTGGTAGAAGAACACATAAAGAAACTCAGATCACCGCTAGAGATGAATTTTGAGTTCACTTAGAAGAAAACACAGTCGTCTAAATGGAAAAATCTAGAGCACCGCGCGGTGAATTCTAGACAATATGCAGGCATGAATATGAAGGACATAGGAAGCACATACATGAGAGAGGATACAATACATCAGACCGCTACCATTAGAATCTTTTCATCAAAATCTCAGGACCTTTTCATTAAAATTCAATCGGGTTCAAAAATTACATTCAATAGTCATTGTTTACATTTCTTTGCCAACCAACCCGGCTTACATTGAAAAGATGCAATATATAGAAAAAGGTACGTCGCTTGGGTTGCCTTGTCCCCCAACCACCATTCCGATAAATTAGGCCCCGATTATTCCCTTCCAGATGATCCTTCAGATGGTACTTTACTAAGAATAGAAACTCGACGGTACCCAATCATACAATCACTGACGCTTTACCATGAGAGTTCGGTCATCAGCAAGATCCCGTTGTTAAGAAATTACGCGTCGATGTTTTTCCTTTGACAGTTTATTAGGATGATCAAGTGCTTTTTCAGACTACCACCATCAGTGTGACAACTTCGATTGTTGTTGCACGATCATTTGCTGAGGTGTGGATGTGGCAGGTAACTGTGAACTGTCAGCGGCGTTTCCAAGATGACAACGCCAGTCAGGGGACAATGCTCCTCTCCAAAATTATCGTGCATTCATCCTACACTTGTCCTTTCGTGATAGGTGGGTTCCCCGCATTTGCACGATGTATGTCCATCGCGCGGGTACACGTTAAAGTTCCTGCTCCCAGGCAGGAAACAGGATACGAGGAGGAAAAATATCACGTCGCGTTCGAGAAAAACAACAAAAAGGGGGTCGATCAATTAATCTTTTGGCCTCATCTGCAATCTTGATATTCGAAGCATTTTCCTGAGAGACCAGTTGTGCCTTTCCAAATTTTTTATTCGTCTTCGCAAAATCACGTTCCCTTTCAGCTTCAATTGTGCATTGGCTAGAGCTGCGCGGACGTTTTCGATGGCCGGTTCACATTCCCTGAACTGCTCCGCAATTCTCTCCTATGACTTCTTTATACCTCGCGCAAATGAATGATGGTGTCTTGTGCTTCTCTGAGCTACCTCTAGAGCCAAGTCGCATTCCCTTCTTGACCCTGTGATGCTGATGTCTCAATGGTCCTTTCTGCTAACTGCTTCCTCAGCTCACTGTTCTCCTGGTACAACTCATCAATAGTAAGTTGTGTTTGCTTTAGCTACTGCGATGACTCACAAATATTCATGTCTTCAGCATCTAGCCTTCTCCGTTTGGCGTAGATCTCTTTCTTTGGACCTTCGACATGTTCCAGCCGAATAACCCGCATGAATAATTCCTCAGCAATAGATTTTGTGCGCGGCTCTCTTGGGGCTTGGGCCTTCCCGGTCCCTTTGTTCTTCCTTGGTCTACCCCTTTTCCGGGGTATCGGTTGTTGGAGGGAAGAGGTTTCCAAGGTATTTTCTTTCTCTACAACCCTTCCTATTTCCGCCTCCACGTTGAGTGATGTTTCTTTTCCCATGGGTAGAGGGGAATCTCCTCTGGGGTCCTTGGAAATGTCGGCTGCAAGTAGAAACGAATTCCATCTCCTACCCAATTGCCTCAATTTCTCAACTATCAGCAATTTAATTAGTGAGATATGGGATAAGTTCTTCTTCGACTAGTTTGCTTCATCTTGGACGATGTCTGCCATTCCTCAAAGGCTTTGGTGCAAGAAGAAGGGCAGGTTCAATGGTCTCCTTCCTGTGAAATGCATCAACAACCTGATGTGATGTGGGTGTATTCTGTCAGACCTTCTTTCACAGGTGAAATACTTTCTATTTAGCATCAGGAGTTTCTGAAAAGGCTCTTGTAGATATCGACTTGGAACGCCCGTTTTGACTTTCCCGTTTAAACAGTTTGTCTTGATGAATTCATCATAGCATAGTGCATCCATAGGCATGCCTTTAGACCACCTTTCACCGCACGGAGGGATCTTTGTCGTGGCTGACAGAGTTTCCTCTGTCACCTAGAATGTGATTCCTGCAATCATCGTGCGAAACTCATCGAATCTAAGCGCGAAATGTTCCGCCAGTCTTACATTGTATCCTTGGATTTTCTTTAAATAGATCATGCACCTGAACTGTTTGAAATATGCTCTGGCATCCGAGTCTTCATTTACCAATGCCAAGCATTGAGGTTCGGATCCCACAAACCTGCCATTCTGCACCCCTTTCTTTATGTTATGGGATGTCTCCATGGTGCAATGCGTGTTTGTTCTGCACGCGCGGTAGATTTAAGATGGATTGAACACGATATTATTGCCCGACCCAGTTTGTGACACGACTGATGATAATCGGCTTTCCCGCAACGAGAAACTAAGGGCTTGCAGAAAAAGTTACAGACGATGCATAAACTCGATTGGCGAATAGAATACATATAGAGCGGATGGCATTTATAACTGGATGGGTGAGGGGTGGAATCATGATAGGGGACACTGAATCCATGGTGATGATAAGTTTGAAAGAAGGCCGAATATTTGCACAGAACATTTGCGCGACGGGTACAATTCGGAATGTGTCAAGTACATATGATAAGAGATGCAGAGTATACATGATATGAGGGTCCTGATTTCTCATCCTTTCTGACTTCATAATGAGCTGATGATGGTAGTTATATCCGCCGACGTGACTCTAACTATAACAACTTTATTTGACCTCTAGCACGTGAGACCTCCTCTTCTGACAGGACTCGGCCTTTTGGGAAAATACCTTTATCGTTTACATATGTTTGGTTCTAACGTCCCTTCCCGTCTCCAAGGGCCAAACCGGCCACTTGCTGACTTCGACACATTCGTTGTTCGGTACTTGACCTCACACGCTTTGACACACATACCATGACTCGACTAAGACCGACTCAAATTGAAAATATGACAGTGCTAACACCTTGTAAGGTGGTCCCAAATAGAGCTAAGAGCTACATCCATCCCATTTAGTGGATGTTGAAGGTGGTATTCTCATCATGCACTTACTTTTCCCACTCTCTCGGGGTTTGGATATGCTTGTCATATTTCTCTCACAAATGATTTTTGGAGTCGTTGGTTTCAACAATACTAGCATCCATGAGCCTTCCCTAGACATCATGACTACTACATTTCAGGTTGATTCCAAAATTTGAATCGATGTTTGTTGAAAAAAATGATTTTAATGTTTAAAATCAGTTAAAAGTCATGAAATTTGGCCCTTGTTTGTCTTTTGCCTCCAACAAACGTTAGTTAACCGATGTTTGTGTTCCAACATTAGTTAACTGACATTACAAATGTTGATTAATCAATGTTAACTATGCCTATTGAAATATGACTCAAGTACTATAATCGATGTCCAATAAATGTCGATTAAGAGATGTTTAATTGACATTTATGGAAAAAAAAATCCTCACGATGAGTATTTTATACTTTTGACTTTTCCAATAAAGTTTTTTTCCACATTTAAAAAAATAGCCACGTGAAAGAAACCCCATTTTTTTCTAAAGAGCTGGGATTAGGTGACATAATACTCCGATTAAATTTTTCTACTTTTACTACATTGCTAAACTCATTATTCTCCTCATAATCATAACTTATTTGATTATAATTCAAAAATACCATTTGAATTCTCTATGCGTGGTTGAATTCTCTATATGTGAATTGTCTTAATGTATTATTGTTGTACTACTGCATGTATTGAATATTTTGTTGAAATAGAAGACAATGTCAAGCAACCCTAACTCAAGCATTGGTGCATATAGTTGGTCGACTTATATAGAGAATTGAATCAAAGAAGCATTGGATCTCATTGCAGATGTTGAACTCAATGAATGAAATTATGTAACGACCCCTCCATTACGACAACAAATAGCGATGTACATAGGTTATTTTTATTTTTTTGCATTAGGAAATTAAAATCATCACAACATAATTAATAGCAACACTATAGACACATCATCCAAATTAGTGAGGACACGGAATAAAGCATTAACATAATTAATATAGGCGCCTAATCAAAGCATTAACATAATTATTGATGATACATAATCAACATATCATCACATTAGATAACGACACATAATCGACAAGTATCATAAAAATAGAGACGCAAGATCAACTCATCACGATCAAATGAAAACATCATTACTTCCATTCAATCAACTCATCACATAAAGATAACATAAGGATACTACCTACCCAACCTATCCTGCAAGGTTAAGACCTCCAAGACACATAAGAAACGCTCAAGCCCAGGATGCATCCGATTGATTTTGACCACTTAAGGTCTCAGGGCTAGTGAGTCTTCTGAGGAGCAAGGAGGTGTCTAAATCCCACTAACACAATCAAGCCGAAAACCAACTAGAGAAACAATCAATCTTAATTATCAAGTATTCATGGCGCGACATAAAATCTACTTCTATAAACATACCTCGATTTAATGGACGCAAATACCACCTGAGAAACATTCTAACCATAGTCCAACTACAATAACATATACCAATTAATTGATGTCATCACCATCTATGAAGAAAGTCAATATCAATAATTTAGACATAAAACTCTTGCTCAAGAATCGAACATTTCAATATAGCATGATTTAACTATTTGTAACGCCCTTCTGGGATGAAAGCTAAATTAGTTGGATCACATACCTCAACTTGAACATAACCATCATAAATAAAATTATAACCCTTAATTAATTTGCATATAACAAGGGCATTCCACAATCTAAAATCAATCTTCCATCACTAGTACTATTACTATGCAATATAAAGTAATTCTACCAAGGTAACAACCAAACTCTATTCTAGTGCATCGACAAGGATAATAAGATGGATTCATCTAACAAACTTAATGTCAAGATCTTACACTTTTAATTTTTATAAGTCATACTAGAGATTTGCACTTAACCATACATTTATTACAATCAATACTTATATTAAATAAATGTTCAATTATCTACCAGTAAGTCTTCTCCCTAATGTGATAAACTAAAGGTAGATAATGAGCCCTTTTGGAAGATACATGGATGCTTTAATCCATACAAGACTATAATGTCAAATCTTGATATATGTAAGGATCAGCCAAAATTGATCATCTTGATTCACATATTCCTTAGAAAGGTTATTACAATTTCACACTATGTATTATCTCAAAACATATGGCGGGAGAGCTCTCACAGGGAAGGCACATTTAACAAATGAAACTGCCCAACTTCACGCAATCGAAACGGGAATGACTCAACATGAAGCAAAGAGAAAACGGTGCATCGGATAAATTGAGCAGCGATAACCTTCAATCCGAGTTTAAATTCCGCACACAGAGAACACTATACAACAATCCTCCTAAGGTTTACACTCGGCGTCGACTTGGTTTAACTCCCCCTTAGCTTGGGCGCGAAGGGACGATCATTAACGCGGGGTCTCTCTCTGTTCAAGAGGCACGCAGGGCAGATTCCTTCGGGTGCTGAGTTTTTATTGTGTTTTTAGAAGGCAGAGAAGCTACGATCTTAAGGTTATCTACAGGCCATAGATAGGTATAGCTCAACAACGCATATCGCTCGAGGAGGGAGAGAGGTAAAGGGTTGACAGCAAGTGTTGACAACGACCTCCTAACTTCGACGAAGGGAGTAATCCCAGTAGCGATCCGAACTCCCAACCCAGATCGGGCAACTCTACCACAAGGAATTATGGCGTTTCTTTTTACAAAAGTCTAGGATCCCCAAGGCAAAATCCAGCGACCAAACTCCATCTTGGCAAGTATGGAACCCAACATACCCAAGGTCTTGGCGAATTCAATGGAAACACTTCTACTCACTCATGAAATGGTGGTTGCAAGCCAATCAATCCATAGATTGGATTCCAATCTGAATTTTAGTAGGGCCTCGATATTCACACCAGAACTCAAGGGTGTGCAACCACCAGGCAAAAATGGTGAGTGGATTTCCCAAGGGACAAGCGTAAAATTACCTTTGAACAACTGTTAATACCTAAGGGCAACAGTCAAGGTAAAATTTCGAAATTTGAGGGGCAGAATGCCAGCAACGATTAACCATTCCTATAGTTCAGTGGATAATCTGATCATAGCAAGCAATGACAATCGTAATGCACTGAGAAAGGACATACAGCGAAATAAAGTTCTGATACATTTTGTTGACAGTGGAGTTGGCGGGAATGTCGAAATCTCATTTCAATATACAACCATTAGGACTCATACAATTAAACATCAAAACATGCTTCTTGCGGAAAATTTCTAAACCAAGTATACAATCTAATTCATATTATAAATTACAAAACTCAACAAGAATACCGTGACTAAGACGACGAAGTTGACGCTGTTCTTCAATACTGTCGTTTTTTTCGACCTCTCGCTTTCTAACCATCGAGACTTCCTCCGTACCTCCCAGCGAATGCTAAGGGTACTCTTATTCCCCTTAGCCCTAGAGCTGCAAAGGGACCACGCACACGCACAATCAGAAATCATCTAGCTCCCAGCTCGCCTCGCAAGGTAGAGCCACCACTCTTTCTCAAGTTGAGTATCCCAACTCTCACAAGTAAAACCAGTCAAAATTTTCGCAACATAACTTTACTCATAACCAGTGTGATCCCCCTCCCCTCTTTTTTCCATTTAATTTATAGGAGTTTCCTTAATGACACATTCCCACTTGCACAATTAATTCACTTTTTTAATTAAATAATTTAGAATTATTCCCCGTACACTTGTCACCCTTTCCCCAAGTTGCACAAGTAAATTCCTCAATTTATTTTAATTAAAGTCAATTTCCCTCACCCTTCCTAAAAGCGCTCCTTAAATCACTCCTAGTTGTCTCTTTATTCCCCTTATTCTCAATTAATGAGTGATGCTTTACTAAATATAAGTTGAGTTAAAATAAGATTCTTCTCTAGTTAGGCTAGTGTTAACTAGACTCTAGATTCATTTATGTGCGTACAAATTCTCTCATCTTCGTTTCTTTCTTATTTTAAAAACTCCCTTCTTATATTTTCTTACACATATGTGTCTTAAATCAAATCTTTAGGATTATTTCATTTTACTTAATTCTTAAATTCATTCACTTCATTCACTTCATTACCCTTTTTTATTTAGTTAATAATTTAGTTTTAGTCTTCTCACCTAACTTAGACTTAGGCTTAATTTTTGAATAGGCTTAGACTTTCACTTGGGATTTACAATTAATAATTTCAATCCTTAATTAATCAATTAAATCCAACAAGTCTTAAATATTTTACAAGGTTTGATTATTCGCTCAAGGTCTTCTAGGCCACCTAGATTCATTGACTCGAGTTTTATTTCCACGACGTGCCCTTCAAGACACACTCCATGCTCCAAGGGTGCCACTCGCCTTTGACTGGTTTTTGTAGTTTTCCAACCCTTGGATTCAACACTCCATTCGGGCGACCTTGTGAGAGACTAAGGGCTTCTAAGGAATAAGGACCCTACCTTATTGTGCGCCCCTTAGAAATCTTTGTGAGTGACTCTCTCAGTCTACCTTCACAACATCGTGGACCTCTCGAACTTGGTAATCGTTAATCTACAATTCGAGCCATGGAGAGAGTGTTAGTAGGTTGTGACAAGGACTCTACCACACCTCTCCTTCAATATCTGGTATATGTGCATGGCCCCCTTACTCCTTATGTGAGTCAGATTAACAAGCATTCGTCAGCCTGCATCCATCAAGGAAACACTATCAATGATCCATATATAAAATCATACTATAAACGATCATATGTCACATATGCGTAAATGAAATAATCAAACCAATACAATCCACTCCCTCACTCAATCTGGAGTCCAAGGAGGTCCATTGATGCCCTAGGCATCCACAATTCATCAAGTGTCATGCACACTCAGGGAAACTCGTCAATAGCATATGTCAATACGCATATAACAAATAACATAAAATCATAATCCATCAACATCATCATAAGAATCCATAAGCGAAACAAATAACCATGTACTATAATTGGATCACTTGCATGCTAGTGTCCTCAAAGAATAAGTCAATAACATGTGCTCGCAAGAGCAGGATGTTACAAATTATTCAATGCATACAAGAAATCATGAAAATCGATCTCAAAATGATCCCAAACTTCCTAATATTGGTGACGGAAAATGTTATTTCCCTTGCATGAATTGCAAAGGCATAAAGAGAAGAAGAATTAACAATTCAACAACTATAAAATATTGCTTAGAGCATGGGGCACCTAGAATGGGGAACCAAATATTACCCCATGGTAAAATAGATGAAACATGTTTTGTCTACTTTTAAATGTTTCAATATTTTGATACTAATTATATTTATTTATTTGTAATTACAAATGGAAAAGTGCATATGCTTGGAATTTGTAATGTTGCAATTTGTAGCAAGGATGGTGAGGGTGATGGAACTGAAGCTGATACTACAGAAGCAAATGGCACTAATATTATTGAGGATAAAGGGATAAATAGATTTATTCATGACACCTTTGTCGCCATGGATGAGAACACCTATGGATGAAATCTATGAAGATACTTATGATGTACCTCTTATTGATAAGGCACAAAACCCCCTATACAAAGACACAAAGACACATATTCTCTTTGTTATTTTGTTGTTTCTCAATTTGAAGGTATTGAACAATATTTCAAATTCATGGATGACATGGATCCTAAAGTATGCAAGATCATTTTTAAATAAATATATAATTTTTTGTCTATTTTGTGATTATAATGTATAGGATTTAATATCCATTATTCAGTGTAATCATTTAGTTTTTCTTGTAGATTATTAGGTGATACTCTCCTACCACCGTCAAATACTTTATCTAACACATAACAAGAATTGTTTTCCCTTATGAAATATATAGGAACAGAGTATCAAACAATTGATGCATGTCATAATGGTCATATTATATATCATGGACGATATGCAACAAATTTTAAATGCCCTGAATGTGTGAGTTAGTAGATATTGAACTAATCAAGTAAGAAATAAGGTTCCCCGCAAGGTTTTTTTCTCATATCCCCATAATTCCACATTTCGAATGATTGTTCAAGTGCAAAAAGATAGCACGATTTATGGATTATCATGTACAAAAGAGAAGTGAATATGGTGTTATGCAAATCCCTAGAGATGCTTTGCATTTAGGGACATTGAGGAAATATGGCCCATTTTTAAAGAAGAAAATCATAATGTTAGACTTTTAATAAAAACTAATTGTGTCAATCAATTTGGAGAGTTTAGATCTATTTACTCTACTTGGCCTTTTTTTGTTATATGAAATAACCTTCTTCCTTGGATGTCAATACACAGGGAGCATGTAATGTTGGCATCAATTGTTCAATATATTTAGTTTTAGGAATGTTCATAACATACCAATTGTATGTATAAGGAATTAATTATTTGTGTTTTAAAATAACTTGATAAGTACCAAGTTAGAGATATGGATTTATATATTGAGCCTCTTATTGATGAACTTTTAAAGTTATGGGTTAACATCACTATGTATGACATTTCCAAAATGATAGGTCAAAAAACGATTTCAATTCTATGGAATACTTACATAGACAATTCATTATGCCCCAGAGCTAACACATTTTTATGGTATGTAAAGTGAAATTTAATTTTATATATCCTCTATTGATTCATGTATTTTTTAATTAGTCTTCTATTACCATTATTTTATATTTTGCATGGCTTCAAACAAAGGGTAAAAATGCATGTCAAGTATGTGAATCCAAAACAATATCTAAACATTTAAGAAGTTTAGGAAAAGAGGTGTATAATGAGTACAGGCATTTCTTCTTTAGGAACGATAGGTATTGAACCACACAAAAAAAAAACTATTTAATGGGAGGGAAGAGGGCACCAAAAAACACAGAGAATGGTGCCTCAACTATGGAAAAAGGTCTTTGGGAAGAATCACGACAAGCAATTGGTTTTAGTTATATCTATATTTGTTACTTTTTCTAGTTTTTGTTTTCCCTCTCTATTAAATGTAATAAAAACTCTATTTACATTTATGTTTCCCAAAGGTTTCTAGGGTGGGCTTCCACAAGGTATGAAATGATAATCAATCCAATTCAGTACCATTTCCCTACTATGAGCACCTACAAGTATTTTATCTATTTGACACAATGCATATTAGAAAGAATGTCACAAAATCATTATGGGAGGAAGAACAAAGACAAAAATGATCATGTTATTAGTGACATTGAGGAAGCCAACATAATGTGGCAACATTTTACTTATTCTTATATAGTGATGGACAACCGACCATTCTTCCATGGTTATTAATAGAGAAAGACAGGGATGTTGTAAAAGAGGTTATCAAAAAGATTAAATTTCTCATTGATTTTGTTGTGAACATAAATAATATATTAAAGAAGAAAGGTGATGTTGTGATCCAGGTGGATATTGGTGGCCACCCACCTATTCCACTTGGACCCCCACCATTGCTTCTTTCAGTTTTTCAGTTTCCGCACAGTTTACTATTTTTAGCAGTTTTTCGGGTCCAGAACTTCCGGAGCCGTTTTGAGGCCTTAAACGACGTTTTTTGGGAAAACGGGGAACAACATGGATCGTAGTCCTCGGATAGATCTTTCTAACGAGTTATGGAACGTTTCAAACGGAGATTGTATGCCAAACTTACGTCCTCGGGAAGTTGATGTACCAACTTACCCAAATAGGGCCCATAGTCTTGGCGTTTCATCTCCTAGGGTTAGGTTTTTGGATGTTTAGGGATTTCCATTGTTTCTCAATAATAATAGGCCTTCGAGCCTCATTGTAACATAGTTCAGAGGCCAGTAGACGCCACATCTCTTCTCAGAGATAAGCTACCAACGCCCTAGCTAGTTTATTTCCATTCTGTCTGTAAGCATATTTCAGTCATTTGTTATTAATGAAATGAAGTCTTATTTCCGTTGCATCTCTGTGTTTATGTGTATTTCTGTATTTCATTGTGTTCCTACATAAATCTGGATCAGTGGTATCAGAGCAGTATGCTCATTCTCGATCCTTCTTTGCATGTCCCCAACGAGGTCGGGGTATAAGGAGTTAGGGCTCGATCTAGTTGAACCTTTGCAAGATCAGCCTCGCAAACCCCGATGACCGCCCATGGGGGAAGAAAAGAAATATGAGGGAGCAGGAGATCCTATCAAAATGTTGCTCGAGGAGGCCCTCGAGAAACAAAGGAACGCGATGATGGACAACTTTTCCCATATTCTTCAATGGATTCCCACTGGCGGCGCATCGACATCCAACATCCACTCTAGAGGCGCCACTCCTTTTAAGGTAGAAGTAAACATTGAAATTCCCATATTTGAGGGCCAAATAGATGCAGATGCCACAGATAAATGGTTGAATCTGTTAGAAGGATATTTCTCGGTTCATGACTTTTCCGACTGAGAAAAGATTATTTTCGCACTCCTCAAAGCCACCCCCCATGTCAAGGACTAGTAAAAAACCTACTCAGAGCAACAGGGCGAGGGAGAACCCTCTCTGTTCTCGGCCGCACCCACTTGGAATTCTTTTCGAGACGCCATCAAGGAACAATATTATCCCGTGGGAAGCTATGAGGACAAATACATACAATGGACTACACTGCGGCAGCAAAGGGACAAAGATGTGTATGAGATGACGAATCTGTTTCATACCCTACACACAAAGTTGGGTATCAAAGATTCAGAGAAACATTTGGTGTTAAAGTACTGCAGTTGTCTGCATAGATACATTCAGGAGGAAATGGAGTTCCTCAACATATTCTCGTTTGGTGTGGCATACCGATATGCTGCCAAGATTGAGCAGAAGTTCAAATAGAAGAAGCGAGACTTTGAGTCTACAAATCAGAAGCAAGGTAAAGGTACCCCAAAACCGCAGAACAAAGAACCAAGCCAAGGCTGGGCAGCCCAAGACAACCCGCCAAAGTCACAAGCAAAGAACAACACCAAGAAGCCAAAAAAGGACACGGGGAAGTGATGTGAGTTCCATAAGAGCTCCACTCACAACACAAGTGAGTGTCGGGCCAAGCAGTCACTAGTAGCCGAGTTGAAGGCTTCTGAATCAGATGCATGCTCCGACTTTGAATCAGAACCTAACAAGGGGAGTGACAGGGGGAAGAAGATTATTGATGTGGAGCCCAACGCCACCGTTGCCACCACAAAGATCCAAAAGGAGGAACCAGAATATCTAGAGGAGGCGGGGCGTCTCTTCCATTCCAATATGTGGGTAAAGGGTTCCCCACTGTAGTTCATTGTCGACAACGGGAGCCAGAAGAACCTCATCTCGGTAGAGGTCGTGAAGCGGCTGGGCTTGCCAACCACAGCACACCCACAACCATAAACCATCAGGTGGTTGCACCAAGGACGGGACCTCCACGTCAGTCAACAATGTCACCTTCCCTACAACATCAAGCCCTTCACGGATGAGGTATTATGTGACATTGCTCCTCTTGATGTTTCTAATGTATTATTAGGCCAACCTTACTTGTGGAAGCGACATGTTGTGTATGAGTCCAGGCCTCGTGTTGTGATTATCACTTTGGGCAATAAGTTGGACAGGATACCGGAGATAGCACCGCCTACCACCATCTCTTTGGTTATTGCAAAACAATGCAATAAGCTTATTTCCAAAACCAGGAAATTTGTTTTCCTAATGATCCGCCCTCAGGGAAAGAGGAAGACTGTGGCCATGACCTCCAAACAAGGCCCTGCTACACGAAAACAACAGATGGATAAGGTCGTGGAGGAGTACGAGAACATATTCACCTCCCCCGCAGGGGTGCCTCTACACTGCCAAGTCAAGCACCCCATCGATCTGACCCCAGGTGCGGCACTGCCCAATGGACCCATCTATCGGTGTTCTGTTCCGGAGAATGACGAAATCAAGAGGCAGATTTAGGAGTTGTTGCAGAAAGGTCACATCCGACCGAGTTCATCGCCCTGTGGGAGCCCGATCGTGTTGGTACAAAAGAAGGATCGGACTTGGAGACTCTGCATTGACTATCGGGCACTGAACAAGATTACTGTCCGGAATAGGTACCCGATCCCACGGATTGATGACCTTCTGGACCAACTCAAAGGAGCAAAATATTTTAGCAAGATCGACTTGAAGTCTGGGTATCACCATGTACCAATCGAACCCTCTGATGTGTGGAAGACTGCATTCAAATCCAAGGAGGGAATTTTTGAATGGTTGATCATGCCTTTCGGGTTGACGAATGCCCCTGCAACCTTCATGAGGCTAATGGACGACATCCTGCAGCCATTCACCAACTCATTTGTAGTGGTGAAACTTGGATGACATTCTGATCTTCAGCCAGACTTGGGAAGAGCACCTCCACCACATCCGATAGGTCCTCCAAACACTGCGGCAACACAAGTTGTGTGCCAATTTGGAGAAATGCACTTTTGGCATGACCCAGGTTCAGTATCTGGGATACATTATTGTTGAGCGAGGGGTGCATGTGGATCCAGCAAAGATCCAAGTCATTCGGGATTGGCCAGCCCCAACCACCCTAATAGAGCTCCGTAGTTTTTTAGGTCTTGCCAATTTCTACCACAGGTTTTTGTTGGGATTCTCTCATATCACTTGGCCCTTGAGTCAAGTCACCAAGGGAGTAGCTAAAGCAAAATTATTTTGGTCTGAATCTCAACAGAAAGCGTTCGGGGAGTTGAAGCATCGCCTCTACTCTGCACCAGTGCTCACATTACCAGACTTGCA
>ML776691.1:389294-434933 GCA_009831015.1 Picea engelmannii
AATTATTATATAAATGTAATATATAATAATAATAATATATAAATTAAAGTAATTAATTTACATTATGGTATAATGCAACTTACTAAATACATTATTAATGTAATGTATTAATTAATTAATATAGTAATGCATTATTAAATAATACATTGCTAAAATATTAATTTAACCTTATAAAATAATACAATAAATACTTGAATATATACATTAAATATATTAATATATTAAATGTATTAATAAATTAATTAATAAAGTATGAATATAGTAATACTTTATTAATTTTAGTTGTATTAATAATAAAGTATTAATAATGATGTATTAATAAAATATATTATTGTTTTATATTAATTTTGGCTGCAATGCAACAATCATTTATATATTAATTTTATATTCACTTATATATTAATTTTATATAGTCAAATTCACCAATAATATATAAAATTAATAATAAATGGTTATTATTGAGTTTTATATTAATGTATATTAATTTTGGTTGTATTAATAATAAAGTATGAATATAGTAATACTTTATTAATAAATTAATTAATAAAGTATGAATATAGTAATACTTTATTAAATTATTAAAATATTAATAAATAAATGTATTGCTAAAGTAGTAATATAGAGATTAAACTTTATATAATAATAAAAAGTGGTTTTTGTTGATTAATAATTTATTTACAAGCATTAATTACTAAATATTAATATTAATATTAATATGTAAATTATCATTATATATTAATTATTATTATAAAATTTGTAAATATAATATAATTAATAATATCTATATATTTAATTTAGAAATTCATAATTAATTAATAATATGTAAAAAGTTAATAAATTAATATTTATTAAATATATGTAATGTAAGTATTAAATTTTCGTAATGTGATGTTGGAAAATATTTGGCACAATGGGATGGTAGGAATGTTCATGACAATGTAACATTCAGAATTGTTCGTCACAATGGGACGGTAGGAATGTTGATCAAAATGCGATGTTGGAAAATGTTTGTCACAATGTGACATGGGGAAATGTTAATTACAATGCGACGTAGAGAAATATTCGGTACATTGAGATGGTACGAATGTTTGTCACAATGCAACGTTGGGAAATGTTTGTCACATTGAGACGGTACAAATGTTCATCACAATGCAATGTTGGCAAATGTTCCTCACAATGCGACGTTGGGAAATGTTCTTCACAATGCGACGTTGGAAAATGTTTGTTGCAATGGGACGGTAGGAATTTTCATCACAATGAAATGTTGGTAAATGTTCATCACACTACGATGTTGGGAAATGTTCGTCACAATGGGATGGTAGGAATGTTCATCACAATGCGAAATGAGAAGTGTTATGTCAGAAAGCGACATCAGGAATGTTGTTTGTGAGTGTGTGATGTTGGACACCCATATTTAATAAATTAATATTTATTAAATATATGTAATGTAGGTATTAAATGTTCGTCACAATGTGACGTTGGAAAATATTTTACACAATGGAATGGTAGGAATGTTCATGACAATGTAACGTTCATAAATGTTCGTCTCAATGGGACGGTAGGAATGTTCATCAGAATGCGATGTGGGAAAATGTTCTTCAAAATGCGACATTGGGAAATGTTAATCACAATGCGATGTTGAGAAATATCTGTTACATTGGGATGGTACGAATGTTTGTCACAATGCGACATTGGGAAATTAGGAATTTTCATCACAATGAAATGTTGGGAAATGTTCATCACACTACGATGTTGGGAAATGTTCATCACACTACGATGTTGGGAAATGTTCTTCACAATGGGATGGTAGGAATGTTCATCACAATGCGAAGTGCTATGTTAGAAAGCGACATCAGGAATGTTGTTTGTGAGTGTGTGACGTTGGACACCCATATTTCATAAATTAATATTTATTAAATATATGTAATGTAGGTATTAAATGTTCCTCACAATGTGACGTTGGAAAATATTTTACACAATGGGATGGTAGGAATGTTCACGACAATGTAACGTTCAGAAATGTTCATCTCAATGGGACGGTAGGAATGTTCATCAGAATGCGATGTGGGAAAATGTTCGTCACAATGCGATGTTGGGAAATGTTAATCACAATGCGATGTTGGGAAATATTCGTTACATTGGGATGATACGAATTTTTTTCACAATGTGACATTGGGAAATGCTCGTCACATTGGGACGGTACAAATGTTCATCAGAATGCGATGTTAGGAAATGTTCGTCAAAATGCGACGTTGGGAAATGTTCTTTACAATGCGACGTTTGGAAATGTTTATCGCAATGGAATGGTAGGAATTTTCATCACAATGCGACGTTGGGAAATGTTCATCATAATGGGATGGTAGGAATGTTCGTCACAATGTGACATGAGAAGTGCTATGTCAGAAAGTGACATCATGAATGTTGTTTGTGGGGTAGGAATTTCATGAAAGTGAGAATGATCATGACAATGGGAAAAAGGAAAAAGTTAGTAACATAGTGGGATTTCAACCTTCTCATGACATTGTGATGGTTGTGGGAGGATGTTTGTGACAATATGACTTAGGGATTTATTTTTCATAGAGTGATGAAATGAAAGTTTGTCAAAAAACAACGTTGGATAATGTTCATAATGTCACAAAGAAAAAATTTAGTAACATGTTGAGGTTTCGGCATACCTGATTACAATGTTGGTGGAAGGATGCTAGGCTTAGGAACATTGGAATATGACATCAATGGTTATATAAATTTAAGTTTTTCATTATGAGTTATATAAATTTATGTTTTTTAGTGAGGGTTAAGTTCCATCATGAAGAAGTTTAAACTATGGGGAAGATAAATGTTACAAAAATTTTTGATAAGTTACGAGAAAAAATAAACTTTGAGCATCATTGAATTTTTGTTATTTTAAATTTTAAACCTAATGCATCACAGAAACTCGCAGAATCCATGGTATTGTCTAGAGAGGAAGGACTAATAAGCAAAATGGTCTATAACAAGCTAACCAATGTTTAGTTCCAAAAGGGAATGATTTTGATAAATCCCTAAAAATCTTCTTGTTGAAAAAGATAGCCCATGGATTGAAGCATGACAAATGAAACAGAAGCTATCATGCAACCTTGATGGGCATAAAGATGACAATTTCCTCTAAACCGTCGAATAGTTGATTAAGAGGTTGAAAAGAGTTTCCACATCTTTAGGGGGGGGGGAATTGGCATTCAAAACCTCGAGCTTTAAAAATTGCAAAAATGGAAGGCTATTGCACTATTGTGATACACTCCATAAAAGTGAAATCTTAAAAATTAAATCTCAATAGATCTAAATGACCTAAAGTATGATTTGAATATACGTCTTGACGCTGACCACTTTTATAAAGTGGTTGTTGCTAGTTTGTCATCAATATGTTAAATCTTATAATATTGCTTTTATTATTAATAATATATGTTCAATCTTATAATATTATTTTTATTATTAATGTATTGAGAATATATCCATAAAATAGATGGTAAAAATATAAATAGAGTTCAATTTTAAAATGGATCTCATACAAATGAAAGGGAAAATGGAGAATCTAAAGATTAGTCTTTAATCTATATTTTAAGACTTCATTGAAGTTTTTCATGCAAATCAAAATTGGTAGTATAACATCTACCTATGGTTTGTGCTTACAAAGGCTAATATAAAGATAATTTTTTGGAAATTTTCAACCTTAGATTAAACCTTAATTTAAACTATAGATTAAACCCTAATTTAAAATAAAGATTAAACCTTAATTTAAAATATAGATTAAACCCTAATAAAACTATAAATTAAATTTAACCCTATTTTTTTTTTAAGTAAGAAGTAAAATGTATTAAAAACCTTCCAGAGGCAAAAGGGGGATCCCAAGTATAGTGGTAGTCCAGCTATGCTTATTGGACTGCCCCAACAGAGGGGAAACCGGCCCAATCAGCAGCTTAGTCATCATAAGTTTCATAATGCCTACTAACAGTAAAGTCTGAAACTACATGAACAGCAACCAGAGAATGAAAAAATTTGACACGACCTCTATAGCCTAAACGCTTGACACGTAACCTGGCCAGGTGCCTTGGAGATCCCAGGGCCAAGTTTCCTCTTCGATAATCGTCGGTCCATCCCCCCATTGCATCTCAACCTTCGCAGTGGTGTCGATGTTCTGCCTGCTCCTCGCAGTGTTCTGCATCTAAGGCTTGGCCACGGTCTCACTATCATGTCGTTTCCTCCCGAGCTCTTTTGAATCCTGCATCACAACATCCTTGCCATGGGTGGTTGCGTCGGGTTCCTGACTCAAATTCACGCTCCTCTTTTCCTTTTCAACGTCAACTGTATCATCATTTGGACCAGTCTTGGTGGTCCCTCCTTCCTTGTCTGGAGGGACAGCCTCATGCAGAGAGGAAAGAAGCTGGAGGAAGAGTGCAATCTTCTCATTGTTGAGTTGTAGCCGAAACTGCAAATCCTCCACCCCATGGCGGAGTTCGAAGACTAAGCCATAGAGGATGGACAGCTTGTCCTTTAATTGCTCGTCGTGGACTGTATCCGCAGAAGGGTGCTCCTTATGAGCTTGGTTGCGCGAGGAGGAAGGGTTCTGGTCTTCTGAGGTTCCTGGAAGAGCTGAGAGAGGTGTGAGGGGTGGTGCAGCCAACGGTAGCGATTGAAGGATGCGCAAGGCCGAGCTGAGCGGCCGAGGGACGAGTGCAAGGCTATGGACAGACTCCATCGTCTCTGCCGAAAATCGAAGTGGGGTACCAGTGGGAGGTTGAGCAGAGGGGGGAGCCGAAGGTCGACGAGGTTTTCAGGGAGATCCTCGTCGTGGCCTCCCTCTCGGTCGTGGCTTGTGGTTAGGCATGGGAGGTTCGTTGCAGCGGGCGAAGGTCCAGAAGCAAGGGGGAGTCTCCGGGGAGCCGCCAGCACTATCCCGCGTCGGCCATGGGCTCGGATGGGAGAGCTCCTCCAGGCACCAGCATGAACAATGAACTAAAACCATCAACGACGCCATAGAAAATGCGTAGGATGGGAAATGCATTAATGCTTGTTCCATTCGACGAGAGGTGTATTAAAGTCGCAGGAGGGTGGCGGGTGGTGGCACGAGCCCATCACATGGCTCTGTGCCCCTCTGTCGTGCTCCGTCCTCCTCCGATCGCCAGGTGTTATCCAATAGCACCCCATCCGGGGGAAATTTAACCCTATTTTAAACTATAGATTAAACTCTAATTAAACTATACATTAAATAAAAATTAAATTTAATCTAAAGTTTAACTAAAAATTAAATTAAATTAAATTATAGATTATATCTATTAAATTAGGATTTAACTATAGATTAAACCCTATAAATTAACTATATATTAAACCCTAATTTAATTATATATTTAATTAAATTTAATTTAACTATAGCTCCAAATTAAATTATAGATTTAATTTAATTTAATTTAACTATAAATCCAATTTAAATTAGGGTTTAACTATATTTAATTTAAATTAGGGTTTAACTATATTTAATGTATAGATTTTTTTATAGATAAAACATTAATTCAAAGAATATATTAAACCTAATTTAATTTAAACCTAATTTAATTTAAACTAATTTGATTTAATTTAAATTTAAACTTAATTTTTTTTCCTAATTTAATTTAATTTAAATTTAAAATATATATTTCTACAAGTAGATATGAAAAATTACTACAAGTAGATATGAAAAATTACATTATTATTAACTATCCATTATAATTTAAATTTAATTTAAATTAAAGTTTAACTATTTTAAAATTAATGTCTAATCTATACATAAGTATAATAAAACCCTAATTTAATGTTTCTATTTATCTAAATATTAAACCCTGATTTAAAATATATATTAAATCTTAATAAAACAATAATTAAACTGTTTTAGTTCCAAAATGGATACCAAATACCTATAATACAAATAAAACTCTAATTTAATGTTTCTATTTATCTAAATATTAAACCCTGATTTAAAATATATATTAAATCTTAATAAAACAATAATTAAACTGTTTTAGTTCCAAAATGGATACCAAATACCTATAATACAAATAGATGAAAGATACTTATGAAAATTCAACTTAAGTTTATCGTAAGGCTCTTGATAATGCCGACCATCTCAATATTCATCCTCTACTAAAGAATACATCGGAAACAGGTTCACTCATTATGCAAATCGATTTGATTGTTTTATATGTTCAGAGTTATATGTTGCATGTATATGTTCACATATCTAATGGTGTAAATTTGGGTGTAAATTTATATTATTGTTGTATATGCAGTAACACGGTTTCATTATAGATCATTTTTTATATATTTTTTGTTTTAAATTTTAGCATTAGAAATGACGATAAATCAAGAAAAATAACGATTCAATCTTTGAAATTTTATCAAAGTGGACCGTATCTTTATTTCAGTGAAAATTGTGCTAAATTACATTCAACAGTCACTGTTTACATTCCTTTGCCAACCAACCCGGCTTACATTGAAAAGATGCAATATATAGAAAAAGGTATGCCACTTGGGCTGCCTTGTCCACCCAACCATCATTCCGAGAAATTAGGCCCTGACTATTCCCTGCCAGATGATCCTTTGGATGGTACTTTACTAAGAATAGAAACTCGACAGTACCCAATCATACAATAACTGACGCTTTACCATGAGAGTTCGGTCATTAGCAAGATCCCGTCATTAATAAATTATGCGTCAGTCTTTTTCCTTTGACAGGTTATCGGGACGATCAAGTGCTTTGACAGACTCCCACCATAAGTGTAACGGCTTCGATTGTTGTTGCACGATCATTTGCTGAGGTGTGCATGTGGCAGGTAACCATGAATTGTCAGTGGTGTTTCCAAGATGACAACACCAGTCAGGGGACAATGCTCTTCTCCAAAACTGTCGTGCACTCATCCTACACTTGTTCTTTCGTGATAGGTGGGTTCCCAGCATTTGCATGACGTATGTCCTCCGCGTAGGTACACGTCAGAGTTCCTGCTCCCAAGTAGGAAATAGGTTACGGGGAGGAAAAATCTCGCGCCGTGTTAAAAAAAAACAACAAAAAGGGGGTCGATCAATTAAGCTTATGGCCTCGTCCGCAGTCTTGATATTCGAAGCGTTTTCCTAAGAGACCAGTTGCACCTTTCCAAATTCTTTACTTTTCTTCGCAAAATCGTGTTCCATTTCAGCTTCAATTACGCACTAGCTAGAGCTGTGCGGACGTTTTCTATGGTTGGTTCACATTCCCTGAAGTACTCTGCAATTCTCTCCTCTGACATTCTTTGGGCCTCGCGCAGCTGAATGATGGTGTCTTGCGCTTCTCTAAGTTGCCTCTTGAGCCAAGTCGCATTCCCTTCTCGACCTTGTGATGTTGATGTCTCAACGGTCCTTTCTACTAACTGCTTCCTCAGCTCCCTAGTCTCCTGGTACAACTCAGCAATAGTGAGTTGTGTTTGTTTTAGTTGTTGCGACGGCTCACGAATATTCATGTCTTCAGGGTCCGACCTTCTCCATCTAGCGCAGATCTCTTGCTTTGGACCTTTGACAGGTTCCAGCCAAGTAGCGCGCATGACTAATTCCTCAGCGAACGATTTTGCGTGTGACTCGCTTGGGGCTTGGGCCTCCCCGGTTTCTTTGTTCTTCTTTGTTCTGCCCCTTTTCCAGTGTATCGGCTGTTGGAGGGAAGAGGTTTCCAAGGTCTTTTCTTTCTCTACAACCCTTCCTATTTCCGCCTCTACGCTGAGTGATGTTTCTTTTCCCGTGGGTAGAGGAGAATCTCCTTTGGGGTCCCTAGGAATGTCAACTGCAAGTAGAAATGAATTCCAACTCCTACCCAATTGCCTCAATTGATCAACTATCAGTAATTTAATTAGGGAGATATGGGATAAGTTCTTCTTCGACTAGTTTGCTTCATCTTAGATGTTGTCTTCCATTCCTCGGAGGATTTGGTGCAAGAAAAAGGGTAGGTTCAATAGTCTCCTTCCTGTGAAATGCATCAACAACCTGATGTAATGTGGGTGTATTCTTTCAGACCTTCTTTCACAAGTGAAATACTTTATAATTACCATCAGAAGTTTCCGAAAAGGTTCCTGTAGATATCAACTTGAAATGCTCGTTTTGACTTTCCCGTTTAAACAGTTTGGCTTGATGAATTCATCATAGCATATTGCATCCAGAGGCATGCCTTTAGACCACCTTTGACCACGCGGAGGGATCTCTATCGCGACTGATAGAGTTTCCTCCATCACCTGGAATGTGATTCCTACAATCACTGCGTGGAACCCATCGAATCTGAGTGTGAACTGTTCCGCCAATCTTACATTGTATCCTTGGATTTTGTTGCAATAGAGCATGCACCCGACCTTTTCAAAAGATGCTCTAACATCAGGGTCTTCATTTACGAATGCCAAGATTTGAGGTTCAGATCCCACAGACCTGCCATTTCGCGCCCCTTTCTTTATGTTATGAGATGTCGCCATGGTGTAATGTGTGTTTTTTCTGCACGCGTTGTAGATTTAAGACAGATTGAACGCGATAGTCTTTCCTGGCCCAGTTTGTGATGTGGCTAATGGAAATCGGCTTTCCCGCAACGAGAAACTCAGGGCTTGCGGAAAAATTTACAGACAATGCATAAACTCGTATGGCGAACAGAATACATGTAGAGAGGTCGGCATTTATAACTGGACGAGTGAGGGGTGGAATCATGACAGGGGACACTGAATCCATGGTGATGAGAAGTTTGAAAGCAGGCTGAATATTTGTGCAGCACATTCGTGCGACAGGTACAATTCGGAGTGTGTGAAGTACAGATGCTAAGAGCTACAGAGTATACGTGATATGAGCATCATGATTTCTCATCCTTTCTGACTTCGTAATGAGCTGATGATGGTAGTTATATCCGTCGACATGACTCTAACTATAACAACTTGCTTCAGCCTCTGGCACATGAGACCTCCTCTTTTGATATGACCTGACCTTTTGGGAAAATACATTTATCATTTACACATGTTTGGTTCTGACGTCCCTTCTCGACTCCAAGGGCCAAACCAACCACTTGCTAACTTCAACCCATTCGTTGTTCGATACCTGACCTCACACGCTTTGACACACAGACCATGACTCGACTAAGACCGACTCAAACGGAAAAGATGGCGGTGCCAACAAATGGCTCCAATAGGGATGTTATCCTCCTAGTGAGGAGGCAAAGAACAACAAACCAGGTGCCTGACCATTGGGCCTTATTGACTTTCAAACTCTGAAACAATGGAAAAAAAAAACACCCTATACTTCCTTGACATAGTCACGACCAAACTCAGCATAAACTTAGGGCCTTCACTCTAGGCTTCAATTTCCTGTTGGCATACTGACTTGAAATGCCTTCTTTGAAAACAAGAACTGAAACAGTTGTTTACAATGACATGAAAAAACTAAATAGACCTTACTAGACCATATAGTGTTTGAGGAACCTGCCATTTACAGGCCCCCCACTAGTGATCTCTCCGTTAATATCTTGTAGCATATATGCGTTGCTTCCGTGGTATGCGAATATTTGGAAAGGTCCCATCCGAAGATGATCGAATTTTCCATGCTTTCCCTTGTCTTCGTTCCTCACGTCCCACTTTAGCACCAGATCGTCCACCTTGAAATCCTCCTGCTTAGAGTGTTTGTCGAAAATTTTCTTCATCCTATCTTGGTGGAGCTGTGATCGGTTGAAAACTTTCTCCCTCATCTGTTGTGCTTGAATTAGCCGATTTATCCTCCTTTGAGCGTCATCTGGCTCGACCTCTTTCTCTTGCAGCTACTTCCTAACGGGCAATCCCAGCGAGGTAGGGAAAATTGCATCTGCGCCATATAAAATTTGGAATGGTGACGTAGAGACGGACTTTTTTGTAGTGATCATGTCAACCCACAACGCATAGATAAGCTTCTTGTGTCAGGCCTTCTTGTTTTCCTACAGGAGCCTCTTAATAATCCTGGTTAAGATTTTATTTTATGATTCTGCTAACCCATTACCTTGTGGATAATACATCGTAGAATGTCCCAGGGTTATATTTTAATCCTTACAAAACTTATCAATTTTCTTGGAATTAAATGCTACTGCGCTATCCATAATGATCTTGACAGGGCACCCGAACCTAGACAAAATGTTGGTCTCCAGAAACTGAATGATGGCCGTGTCGGTAGCTTGCCTTGTTAGGACTACTTCGATCCATTTGGTGAAGTAATATATAGTTGTGAGTGTCCATATTTATTGCGCTGAGGATGGAAGATGAATCTCTCCTATAAAATCTAGGCCCCATTGCATGAACGGGGCTTCGATAGAGATTGGTTTTAATGGCAAGGATTGCATCTTTCTCCTTCCATCGAATATCTGGCACTCATGGCAACTGGAAACTTCCTTGTATACATCTGTGAAAATAATGGGCCAGTAATAACCCACCCTCAAAATTTTATGCACGGTGGTTTACCAGTAGTGATTCCCTTCACAATCTCCCTTGTGGAATTCCCTGATAGCTCGTTCCACGTCATCTTCTAGTAAGCAACTCAGCAATATCCCTCCCGGATCTTTCCAATACAGAGAGTTTTCCAAGATGCAGAACTTAGCAGCCTTCAGCTTTAAAAACCTGGCCTTGGTCTTACTTAACCCTGGAGTAGATTGAAGATTCTTCAACACATAAATGATGTCTGTATATCAAGGTGAATCGATGAATTTCTGAGACACCTGCGGGTCTTCTTATTATAGAGGGTTTTTTGACAGATCAGTGATGAAGTTTATTCCCAAAACATCATAGTTCGATTGCGCCATCAGTTTTGTGAGGCCCTAAACCTTAATCATCTTTGTGGGCTTGATTTTGAGGCCGTATTCGAGCATGATTGTGATCCACTTACCTCTTCTTCCCTCAGGGTCAGGGTAAGTCAGGATGTCTTTGACTGAATTGTTGGGCATGTAAGTGATAACACAGGAATGCAGTATATAAGTCCTGAACTCCTTGAGGGATTTCACGAAGGCGTATGCTTGTTTTTCCATAATATCATACCTCAATGGGGAATCCCTCGGCGTCCTGTTGAAGTAGGCTACGGGATTTTCAAAATTTTGTTCGTTCTTTTGTAATAGTACGCCAGTGATGGTATGCTCTGAGGCGAATGAGAACAAGATGAAATCCTTTGTGAAATCTAGGCTGACCAATATGGGATCTTTGGTTAGAGCTACTTTGATGTCTTCAAACAATCTCCTGGCTTCGGGGCTCCGTTTGATCTCATTACCTTTCCTGAGAATACTTGTGATACGCTTTATAATTTCGGCTAGATTTGGAATGAATCTCCTTAAGAAATTCACCTTTCCCAGGAAGGATTGTACCTCCTTCTTTCTCTGAGGAGTGTTAATCTTCAGAATTCCTTATACCCTGTTGGGATCTATATTTATACCCTCCTTTGAGATGATGCGCCCCAACGGTTTCCCTTCTTTCATTCTGAAATGTGACTTCTTTGGATTCAAAGATATGTAGAACTTTCTGCATTTTTGAAAGACCTTCTTCAGATGCCCAAGATGTTGTTCGTCGGAGTCGGAATACACTGTGATGTCGTCCATGTAGATTACGATAAATTTGTCCTTTTTCTTAGCAAATTTTATTTCCATAGCCCTCTGGAAGGTAGCTCCAGTGTTCATAAGACCGAAAGGCATCTTAGCATACATGAACGTACCCCATGGTGTCGTGAAAGCTATCTTTTTCTGGTCATCTAGGTGTACCATGATCTGATTGTAACCTGAAAAACCGTCCAACATAGACATCTTCTTGGATCCAACTACCTTCTGCAGGATATAGTCCATTTTAAAGAGTGGGTAGTTGTCCTTGAGGGATACTCTATTCAAGTTCTGAAAATTCATGCACAACCTTATCTCGCCGCTCTTTTTCCTTGCATGCACCAGGTTGGAAACCCATTTCAAAAATCTTAAAGAAACAATAATTTTGGCTTCAAAGAGTTTCTTTACCTCTTTTTCAATTAACAGCAACAATAGGGGATTGATCCGTCTTAGCTTTTGCTTGAAAGGTTTTTTATCTTCTTTGAGGGGAATGACGTGCTGAATCACTTTAGTGTCGTAGACTTTCAAGTCATCATAACTCCAGGCGAAAACGTGAGGAAAGTCTTTCATAAGTTTTATGTAGTTATGCTTGACCTCCGTACTAAGCGTCTTTGACAATTTGATTATCCTTGGATTATCCTGGGTCCCGATGTTGCAATCCTCGATGTCCTCATCGTTCACAGAGATCTTGGGATTTCTAGCTACATTGTTTTCATCAAACAGCTTTTCCAACGGAACTAATCCCTTGGGGATGATGTTATTTTTTAGTTGCATTATGTCCCTCCCAGCTATCTAGTTCTAAAAGGGGTCATCATTACCGCGCGCAGCCGCTCTTCCATCTTCGTCGCAATAGCACTCATCATCAATGTTCATGTTGGCAAACTCGTCGCTCATTTGGATAAATCTATCCACTTGTTTGTCATCTTCAAACACCTGCCAAAACTTGATATTATCGTGTATCGTCGGTCGGTGTTTGACTTCGATCTCGTACTTTCTGTTGGGAAAAATCATAATTTTAAAAACTGAAGCCGAGGTGGCCAGGGCATCCACAATTTGATTCTTCCCCCTTGGGATCGTCGACAAATTGTACTCTGATAATTCTTCACGGAGGTCCAACACTAGATTCCTGTATGCTCTCATTGTGGGGTGCTTGGACTGGTATATACCCTTCACTTGATTTATGACGAGCTCGGACTCTCCATGCACCGCTATCCTCTTTGTGCCCAACCCTTTCAATGTTCTCAGACCCAAAATCAATAACTCATACTCTACCATGTTATTTGTACAGTCGAAGGCGAGTTTGTAAGAGCAAAGTTTTGAGCCTACCTTGGGGGGATTTATCCATACACCGACCCCTTCTCCTTCCTTGTTGACGGCTCTGTCAAAGCTCATGTTCCACATCTCGTTCTCTGCATGGTTCCTTGGGTTTGCGCACTCTTCTACTTGTCACACGGCTTTATCCTCGACAGTGATGATGACTATCGACTCTTCCCCTTCAAAGCTCGGGTCATTGTAAAATATGGAGGAGTCGATCTCAGTGTCGATGGAGTAGATAGGGTGGTTATTTGGCTGGGTCTTGCTACTCACCATGTATTTGAGCAGCACCTCTCTGTACAACCATCTCTCTTGGCCGAAAACTGGGATAGTGGCATATGACATATCCATTTGCAGGGTTCCCTTCAATTTTGCAGCCCAAGACCTGGATAATAGCATGTTGAATTTAGGGGGTATGTCAGCCACAACCATGTCCATAACCAGATTCTTGGAAGGGATTTGGGACAACGACACAACCAAATCTTTGATCATACCCAAGCATTTCACTTTCCTAAAGCCGAAGGAGAAAATATATTTATAGGGCCTGGTGATGTCCAAACCTAACTTGCCCATGACCACTTTGGGCATGAGATTGTGTGACGCGCCCAAATCCATCATGGCGTTATGAAAATTCATGTCATGGATTTTGAGGCTAACATAGAAAGGGGGAACGTCCTCAATATCACCTGTTTCTTCCACGCGCGGACCAAAAAAAATGGCGGGGTGATTGTCTTGGACGTTCAAGGTATCGGGGGTCTCTTCCATCTTTAACATTTTAATAATCTGATCTCGATACTCTCCTTTCTTGATGAGCTCGTTGAAAGGAACGGAGATTTTAATCTTGGCCATTTCATTTTCAAAGTTAAAGGGGGGGCGAATTTATCTACTTCTTTGACGCCTGTTTCTCAGCTTGCCTCTGGCGCTCTCTTTAAAGCATCTTCCTTTGACTTTCCCTTTTCCGTCGCGTCCTTGGTCGGGTTGTCTTTCTTTGGTTGGCTCGTGGAAGGGGTGTTCGTTTAAGGTTCCTTTGCGAGATTCATCTGTTGAGGTTCTGCAAACGCATTTCTTCTCTTGAGGTTGTATTGCTTTTGAAACTGCATGATGGAATTGTGATATCCCTTCCTGAATTCCTCTGTTTCTGAGGACAATGTCTAATCAGTTTCCAGTATAATACCATCATCTCCGTCCATGAATTGATTGTGTTCCCTCTTCGTCAAGAACATGTGTGTGTTCATGTCGTCGCAGCAATGCATATGATCTTGGATCATCTGATCAAAATATTCATTGGCATAATTGTTTTGGAATGAAGGCCTTATTTGTTGATTTCTCTGGTCTCTTTGTTCCCTCTACCAGATATGTGGGACAAGACCCCTTCTAAAGTTTTGATTTCTGGGTTGGAAATCATTTTGTTCTCGGGCAGAGGGCTTGTCTTCCATGGACATGCTTTCCATCAACTTCTCCACAGTCTTCATCATTAATTCGAACTTGTCATCTGACGATCGAGAAATCAAGGGTTGCGCATCTCCTCAGGGCTTCTTTCTGTTTCTGTTGAAGTTTTGTTTGATTTTCCCCGATGCCATAAGATTTACTTCGACTTTGATTGCGTCACTCATCATGGAACCCAAATTAGCATATCTCCTTTCCCTCAGTAGAAAAGTGAAATCGTTGTAAAAGAGTGGGCGTATCAGAGTTGCGCGGCTCCAGGAGGCGACCTGACTTTTGCGGGGATTGAGTTGTAGACCTTCATGAAATGGGCTGATAACTCTTGCATTGTCTCCTCTAGCGCTCTCTTCATATTATTGTACTGCATCAGTAGTTTCAGGGGATTCTTTTTGTCTCCCAATCTGGCAATGAATGATGTTTCAAATGCGGCAAAGTTGGGAATGCTTGTTGCTTGAAGTGCCTTAAACCACTTCCTAACCTCTCCTAAAAGACTTTGCACGAACAAACTCATCTTCATGTCTTCATGGTCCACTTGTTCTAGATCAATTAAATAGTTGAACCAATCCAAGTTATTTTGGGCAGAGGTGTTTCCCTCGGCATCACATAGCTTGATCCTCTGGTTGTAGTTCTGGGGAAAATCATTCAGTTGGGATGGCAGGGCAAGGGGGGCGAATCTGACAGCCATTACTCTAGGGGGGTTTGGGTTTTGCGGGATGTTCTGAGCGTTGATTACGAGAGCTTGCAGGATTTTGTTTGGTATCAGAGATTGAAACCTCTTCTCATCGAAGACTATATCATCCATGTTGGTTTCTGAGTTAGACCTGAACAGGGTTTGTTCGAACAGGGTGTCAAATTGAGGTCGTCAATGCTTTTCACACCATCTTTGGGTAAGGATAAGTTTATGTCCAGTTAATAGAACGGGTCTGGTGCCTACTCCTTTTCCCGGCGCAGAAGTTTCTCAGGATCACACATGGGTGCTACAAGGTTCGGGTCAGGATTGGCTCTGGTATAAATTGTCTTTGGACCCAGGATTTCTGAGTCACGCTACTCTGTGCTACTGGTCTCTTTTACTGGAGTCACTAGGGTAAAGGTTTCATTTAGTGTAGATGTTTGGCCCACTGGTACCCTCAGGGTTCAAAACTATATCTTTGTCGTTCTCCCAGGGAAACTTTATTCAATTATGTCCCCAACAATGGCGCAAAAATGTTATCACTTTGTGAACTCGTTCAGCTAAGAAAATGAATGATAGAGGTAACCTACAAACCAACTTTAAGGTCGTAAACTAGCCTTTCCGACCTAGAGAGGGCTCTCTCTAAGACTTTGTCTCTATACAGGTTATGGCTTTGAAATGTTGGCTAGATTTAACACGTTCGTACACTATTTTTGGTTCTATTAGCAAGAGGGTGCAAGACCTTGGGCTATGGAGTCAAATTCCAGAAAACAAGAAAAGCAAATGACTTGGTAACTAAAGCTCGAGAGGATAAAGGCTAAGTAGGCAATGGCCTTTCAGTTCAAAGTCATTTTGTGTGGTGATAGAAGAACACATAAAGCAACTCAGAGCATCACTAGAGATGAATTATGAGTTCACTTAGAAGAAAACACAGTCGTCTAAATGGAAAAATCTAGAGCACCGCGTGGTGAATTCTAGACTTATATAAAATGTTCTGATTTAGACAATATGCAGGCATGAATATGAAGGACATAGGAAGCACATACATGAGAGAGGATACAATACATCAGACCACTACCATTAGAATCTTTTCATCAAAATATCAAGACCTTTTCATTAAAATTCAATCGAGTTCAAAAATTACATTCAACAGTCATTGTTTACATTCCTTTGCCAACCAAACCCAGCTTACATTGAAAAGATGAAATATATAGAAAAAGGTACGTTGTTTGGGTTTCCTTGTCCCCCAACTACCATTCTAAGAAATTAGGCCCTGATTATTCCCTTCCAGATGATCCTTTGGATGGTACTTTACTAAGAATAGAAACTCGACAGTACCCAATCATACAATCACTGACGCTTTACCATGAGAGTTCGATCATCAGCAAGATCCCATCATTAAGAAATTACGCGTCAGTGTTTTTCCTTTGACAGTTTATCATGACGATCAAGTGATTTTCCAGACTACCACCATCATTGTAACGACTTCGATTGTTGTCGCATGATCATTTGTTGAGGTGTGGATGTGGCGGGTAACTGTGAACTGTCAGCGACGTTTCCAAGATGACAACACCAGTCAGGGGACAACGCTCCTCTACAAAACTATCGTGTGCTCATCCTACACTTTTCCTTTCGTGATAGGTGGGTTCCCAGCATTTACACGACATATGTCCATCGGGCGGGTACACGTCATAGTTCCTGCTCCCAGGCAGGAAACAGGACACGAGGAGGAAAAATCTCGCATCGCTTTCGAAAAAAACAACAAAAAGTGGGTCGATCAATTAATCTTTTGGCCTCGTCTGCAATCTTGATATTCGAAGCATTTTCCTGAGAGACCAATTGTGCCTTTCCAAAAATTTTATTCGTCTTTGTAAAATCGCATTCCCTTTCAGCTTCATTTGTGCATTGGCTAGAGCCGCACGGACATTTTCGATGGTCGGTTCACATTCCCTGAACTGCTCCGCAATTTTCTCCTATGACATTCTTTGGACCTCACGCAAATGAATGATGGTGTATTGCGCTTCTCTGAGCTACCTCTTGAGCCAAGTCGCATTCCCTTCTTGACCTTGTGATGTTGATGTCTCAATGGTCCTTTCTACTAACTGCTTCCTCAACTCACTATTCTCCTGGTACAGCTCATCAATAGCGAGTTGTGTTTGCTTTAGTTACTGCGATGACTCACGAATATTTATGTCTTCAGCATCCGGCCTTCTCTGTCTGGCGTAGATCTCTTGCTTTGGACCTTCGACATGTTCCAGTCGAATAACCCACATGAGTAATTCCTCAGCAACAGATTTTGCGCGCGGCTCGCTCAGGTCTTGGGCCTTCCCGGTCTCTTTGTTCTTCCTTGGTCTGCACCTTTTTCCGGGGTATCGGTTCTTGGAGAGAAGAGGTTTCCAAGGTCTTTCTTTCTCTACAACCCTTCCTATTTCTGCCTCCACACTGAGTGATGTTTCTTTTCCCGTGGGTAGAGGGGAATCTCCTTTGGGGTCCCTGGGAATGTCGGTTGCAAGTAGAAACGAATTCCATCTCCTACCCAATTGCCTCAATTTCTCAACTATCACCAATTTAATTAGCGAGATATGGGATAAGTTCTTCTTTGATTGGTTTGCTTCATCTTGGATGATGTCTGTCATTCCTTGGAGGCTTTGGTGCAAGAAGAAGGGCAGGTTCAACTGTCTCCTTCCTGTGAAATGCATCAACAGCTTGATGTGATGTGGGTGTATTCTGCCAGAACTTCTTTCACAGGTGAAATACTTTCTAATTACCATCGAGAGTTTTTGAAAAGGTTCCTATAGATATCAACTTGGAACGCCCGTTTTGACTTTCCCGTTTAAACAATTTGGCTTGATGAATTCATCATAGCATAGTGCGTCCAGAGGCATGCCTTTAGACCACCTTTCACCACGCGGAGGGATCTATGTCGTGGCTGACAGAGTTTCCTCTATCACCTAGAATGTGATTCCTGCAATCATCGCGCGAAACTCGTCGAATCTAAGTGCAAACTGTTCCACCAGTCTTACATTGTATCCTTGGATTTTCCTTCAATAGATCATGCACCCGACCTGTTTGAAATATGATTTGACATCCGGATCTTCATTTACCAATGCCAAGCTTTGAGGTTCGGATCCCACAAACTTGCCATTTTGCACCCCTTTCTTTATGTTCTGGGATGTCTCCATGGTGCAATGCGTGTTTTTTCTACGCGCGCGGTAAATTTAAGACGGATTGAACACGATATTCTTGCCCGACTCGGTTTGTGACACGGCTGATGACAATCAGCTTTCCCGCAACAAGAAACTAAGGGCTTGCAGAAAAAGTTACAGACGACGCATAAACTTGGCTGGCGAATAGAATACATATAGAGCGGTTGGCATTTATAACTAGACGAGTGAGGGGTGGAATCATGATAGGGGACATTGAATCCATGGTGATGATAAGTTTGAAATAAGGCTGAATATTTGCACAGCACATTTGCGCGATGGGTACAATTCAGAATGTGTCAAATACATATGATAAGAGATGCAAAGTATACGTGATATGAGCATTGTGATTTCTCATCCTTTCTAACTTCATAATGAGCTGATGATGGTAGTTATATCTGCCGACGTGACTCTAACTATAACAACTTTCTTCGACCTCTGGCACATGAGACCTCCTCTTCTGGCAGCACCCGACCTTTAGGGAAAAGACCTTTATCGTTTACGCATGTTTGGTTCTGACATCCCTTCCCATCTCCAAGGGCCAAACCGGCCACTTGCTGACTTCGACCCATTCGTTATTCGGTACTTGACCTCACACGCTTTGACACACATACCATGACTCGACTAAGACCAATTCAAACTGAAAAGATGACGGTGCTAACACCTTGTAAGGTGGTCGCGAATAAAGCTAAGAGCTACATCCATCCCATTTAGTGGATGTTGAAGGTGGTACTCTCATCATGCACTTAATTTTCCCACTCTCTCGGGGTTTGGATATGCTTGTCATATTTCTCTCACAAATGGTTTTTGGAGTCCTTGGCTTCAACAAAACTAGCATCCATGAGCCTTCCCTAGACATCATGACTACTACATTTCAGGTTGATTCCAAAATTTGAATCGATGTTTGTTGAAAAAAATGATTTTGATCTTTAAAATCAGTTAAAAGTCATGAAATTTGGCCCTTGTTTGTCTTTTGCCCCCAACAAACGTCAGTTAACTGATGTTTGTGTTCCAACATTAGTTAACTGACATTACAAACGTTGATTAATCAATGTTAACTATGCCTATTGAAATATGACTCAAGTACTGTAATCAATGTCCAATAAATGTCGATTAAGAGATGTTTAATCGACATTTATGGAAGAAAAAAATCCTCACGATGAGTATTTTATACTTTTGACTCTTCCAATAAATTTGTTTTCCACATTTTAAAAAATAGCCACGTGAAAGCAACCCCATTTTTTTCTAAAGAGTTGGGATTAGGTGACATAATACTCCAATTAAATTTTTCTACTTTTACTACATTGCTAAACTCATTATTCTCCTCATAATCATAACTTATTTGATTAAAATTCAAAAATACCATTTGAATTCTCTATGTGTGGTTGAATTCTCTATATGCGAATTGTCTTAATGTATTATTGTTGTACTAATGCATGTATTGAATATTTTGTTGAAATAGAAAACAATGTCAAGCAACCCTAACTCAGGCATTGGTGCATATAGTTGGTCGACTTATATAGAGAATTGAATCAAAGAAGCATTGGATCTCATTGCAAATGTTGAACTCAATGAATGAAATTATGTAACGACCCCTCCGTTACGACAACGAATAGCGATGTACAGAGGTTAATTTTATTTTTTTTGCGTTAGGAAGTTAAAATCATCACAACATAATTAATAGCAACACTATAGACACATCATCCAAATTAGTGAGGACACGAAATAAAGCGTTAACATAATTAATATAGGTGCCTAATCAAAGCATTAACATAATTATTGACGATACATAATCAACATATCATCACATTAGATAACGACACATAATCAACAAGTATCATAAAAATAGCGACGCAAGATCAACTCATCACGATCAACTGAAAACATCATTACTTCCATTCAATCAACTCATCACATAAAGATAACATAAGGATACTACCTACCCAACCTATCCTGCAAGGTTAGGACCTCCAAGACACATAAGCAACGCTCAAGCCCATGATGCATCCGATTGATTTTGACCACTTAAGGTCTCAGGGCTGGTGACTCTTCTGAGGAGCAAGGAGGTGTCTAAATCCCACTAATACAATCAAGCCGAAAACCAACTAGAGAAACAATCAATCTTAATTATCAAGTATTCATGGCACGACATAAAATCTACTTCCATAAACATACCTTGATTTAATGGACGCAAATACCACTTGAGAAACATTCTAACCATAGTCCAACTACAATAACATATACCAATTAATTGATGTCATCACCATCTATGAAGAAAGTCAATATCAATAATTTAGACATAAAACTCTTGCTCAAGAATCGAACATTTCAATATAGCATGATCTAACTATTTGCAATGCCCTTCTGGGATGAAAGCTAAATTAGTTGGATCACATACCTCAACTTGAACATAACCATCATAAGTAAAATTATAACCCTTAATTAATTTGCATATAACAAGGGCATTCCACAATCTAAAATCAATCTTCCATCACTAGTACTATTACTCTGCAATATAAAGTAATTCTACCAAGATAACAACCAAACTCTATTCTAGTGCATCGATAAGGATAATAAGATGGATTCATCTAACAAACTTAATGTCAAGATCTTACACTTTTAATTTTTATAAGTCATACTAGAGATTTGCACTTAACCATACATTTATTACAATCAATACTTATATTAAATAAATGTTCAATTATCTACCAGTAAGTCTTCTCCCTAATGTGATAAACTAAAGGTAGATAATGAGCCCTTTTGGAAGATGCCTGTATGCTTTAATCCATACAAGACTATAATGTAAAATCTTGATATATGTAAGGATCAGCCAAAATTGATCATCTTGATTCACATATTCCTTAGAAAGGTTATTACAATTTCACACTGTGTATGATCTCAAAACATATGGCGGGAGAGCTCTCACAGGGAAGGCACATTTAGCAAATGAAACTGCCCAACTTCACACAATCCAAATGGGAATGACTCAACATGAAGCAAAAAGAAAACGGTGCATCGGATAAATCGAGCAAGGATAACCTTCAATCCGAGTTTAAATTCCGCACACAGAGAACACTATACAACAATCCTTCTAAGGTTTACACTCGGCGTCAACTTGGTTTAACTCCCCCTTAGCTTGGGCACGCAAGGATGATCATCAACACGGGGTCTCTCTCTGTTCAAGAGGCACGAAGGGCAGATTCCTTCGGGTGCTAAGTTTTTATTGTGTTTTTAGAAGGCAGAGAAGCTACGATCTTAAGGTTATCTACAGGCCATAGATAGGTATAGCTCAACAACGCATATCACCCGAGGATGGAGAGAGGTAAAGGGTTGATAGAAAGTGTTGACAACGACCTCCTAACTTCGACGAAGGGAGTAATCCCAGTAGTGATCCAAACTCCCAACCCAGATCTGGCAACTCTACCACAAGGAATTATGGCGTTTCTTTTTACAAAAGTCTAGGATCCCCAAGGCAAAATCCAGCGACCAAACTCCATCTTGGCAAATATGGAACCCAACATACTCAAGGTCTTGGCGAATTCAATGGAAACACTTCTACTCACTCATGAAATGGTGGTTGCAATCCAATCAATCCATAGATTGGATTCCAATCTGAATTTTAGTAGGGCCTCGATATTCACACCAGAACTCAAGGGTGTGCAACCACCAGGCAAACATGGTGAGTGGATTTCCCAAGGGACAAGCGTAAAATTACCTTTGAACCACTATTAATACCTAATGGTTGTAGTCAAGGTAAAATTTTGAGCCCCGGGGCCGCAAAGGGGCCATGCACACGCACAATACCCCCTTATCCCCAAAGCCGCAAAGGGGCCACGCACACGCACAACCAGAAATCCTCTAGCTCCCAGCTCGCCTCACAAGGTAGAGCCACCACTCTCTCTCAAGTCCAACTCTCACAAGTAAAACCAGACAAAAAATTTGCAGCATAACTTTACCCATAACCTGTGTGATCCCCCTCCCCTCTTTTTTACATTTGTTTTATAGGAGTTTCCTTAATGACACATCCCACTTGCACAATTAATTCTCTTTTTTAATTAAATAATTTAGAATTATCCCCCCCGTACACTTGTCACCCTTTCCCCAAGTTGCACAAGTAAATTCCTCAATTTATTTTAATTAAAGTCAATTTCCCTCACCCTTCCTAAAAGTGTTCCTTAAATCACTCCTAGTTGTCTCTTTATTCCCCTTATTCCCAATTAATGACATACGCCTTACTAAATCTGAGTTGAGTTAAAATAGGATTCTTCTCTAGTTAGACTAGTGTTAACTAGACTCTAGATTTATTTCGATGCGTACACATTCTCTCATCTTCGTTTCTTTCTTATTTCAAAAACTCCATTTTTATATTTTCTTACACATATGTTCCTTAAATCAAATCTTTAGGATTATTTCATTTTACTTAATTATTAAATTCATTCACCTCATTCCCCTTTTTTATTTAGTTAATAATTTAGTTTTATTCTTCTCACCTAATTTAGACTTAGGCTTAATTTTTTAATAGGATTAGACTTTCACTTGGGATTTACAATTAATAATTTCAATCCTTAATTAATTAATTAAATCCATCAATTCTTAAAGATCTTACAAGGTTTTATTATTCGCTCAAGGTTTTCTAGGCCACCTAGATTCATTGACTCAAGTTTTATTTCCACGACATGCCCTTCAAGACGCACTCCATGCTCCAAGGGTGCCACTCGTCTTTCGTTGTTTTTGGTAGTTTTCCAACCCTTGGATTCAACACACCATTCGAGCGACCTTGTGAGAGACTAATGGATTCTAAGGAATAAGGACCCTACCTTATTGCACGCCCCTTAGAAATCTTCGTGAGTGATTGTCTCAGTCTGCCCTCACGACATTGTGGACCTCTCGAACTAGATAATCGTTAACCTAAAATTCGAGCTATGGCGGGAGTGTTGGTAGGCTATGATAGGGACTCTACCACACCTCTCCCTCAATATCTGGTCTATCTGCATGGCCCCCTTACTCCTTATGTGAGTCGGATTAGCAATCATTTGTCAGCCTGCATCCATCAACAAAACACTGTCAATGATCCATATATAAAATCATACTATAAACTATCATATGTCACATATGCATAAATGAAATAATCAAACCAATACAATCCACTCCTTGACTCAATCCGGAGTCCAACGAGGTCCATTGATGCCCTCGGCATCCACAATCCATCAAGTGTCCTGCACACTCAGGGAAACTCGTCAATAGCATCTATCAATACGCATATAACAAATAACATAAAATCATAATCCATCAACATCATCATAAGAATCCATAAGCGAAACAAATAACCATGTACTATAACCAGATCACTTGCATGCAAGTGTCCTCAAAGAATAAGTCAATAACATGTGCTCGCAAGAGCGAGATATTACAAATTATTTGATGCATACAAACAATCATGAAAATCGATCTCAAAATGATCTGAAACTTCTTAATATTGGTGATGGAAAATGTTATTTCCCTTGCATGACTTGCAAAGGCATAAAGAGAAGAATTAACAATTCAACAACTAGAAAATATTGCTTAGAACATGGGCACCTAGAAGGGGGAACCAAATATTACCCCTTGGTAAAATAGATGAAACGTGTTTTGTCTACTTTTAAATGTTTCAATATTTTGATACTAATTATATTTATTTATTTGTAATTACAAAGGGAAAAGTGCATATGCTTGGAATTTATAATGCTGCAATTTGTAGCAAAGATGGTGAGGGTGATGGAACTGAAGCTGATACTAAATAAGAAAATGGCACTAATATTATTGAGTATAAAGGGATAAATAGATTTATTCATGACACCTTTGTCGCCATGGATGAGAACACCTATGGATGAAATCTATGAAGATATTTATGATGTACTATGAAGATATTTATGATGTACCTCTTATTGATATGGCACAAAACCCCCTATACAAAGACACAAAGACAACTATTCTCTTTATTATTTTGTTGTTGCTCAATTTGAAGGTATTGAACAATATTTCAAATTCATGGATGACATGGATCCTAAAGTATGCAAGATCATTTTTAAATAAATATATAATTTTTTGTCTATTTTGTGCTTATAATGTATAGGATTTAATATCCACTATTCAGTCTAATCATTTAGTTTTTCTTGTAGATTATTAGGTGATACTCTCCTACCACCATCAAATACTTTATCTCAAACATAACAATAATTGTTTGCCCTTATGAAAAATATAGGAATAGAGTATCAAATAATTTATGCATGTCACAATGGTCATATTATATATCATGGACAATATGCAATAAATGTTAAATGCCCTGAATGTGTGAGTTAGTAGATACTAAACTAATCAAGTAAGAAATAAGGTTCCCCACAAGGTTTTTTTTTCATATCCCCATAATTCCACATTTTGAATGATTGTTCGAGTGCAAAAAGATAGCACGGTTTATGGATTATCGTATACAGAAGAGAAGTGAATATGGTGTTATGCAAATCCCTAGAGATGCTTTGCATTTAGGGACATTGAGGAAATATGGCCCATTTTTAAAGAAGAAAATCGTAATGTTAGACTTTCAATGAAAACTAACGGTGTCAATCAATTTGGAGAGTTTATATCTATTTACTCTACTTGGCCATTTTTTGTTATAGAAAATAACCTTCTTCCTTAGATGTCAATACACAGGGACCATGTAATGTTGGCATCAATTGTTCAATATATTTAGTTTTAGGAATGTTCACAACATACCAATTGTATGTGCTATCCCCTAGCCTAAGGATAACTAAGGAGATTATGTCTCGAGCCCCACAGGTCCTAGACATGGGGTACCGAGAGCTAGATCGACTTGAGCATGGTCGTGGAGGGCCCATCCTTTTCATTCTTCAGTGCATCCACTTTGTCAATAGCAGCAGCATCCATCATATCGGCCTGGTCCTACAACAGAAATGGATCTTTCTCCATGAGGTAATGAGTCTGGGCATCATGGTATGTGTCACTTTGATCCTCAAAACATTTGAATATGTGCATTTAATTATTTTTGCTTCTAACATGTGCTTGGACCTTATGCCTTTCCACTTGACCGTACCTGGGGGGAATGATAGGATGCCTTAGTAAGATGGTACCCATAGGGTTTGAGTTGCCACTAGGGGGATTCATGAGAGGCCATCATTTGCTCCCACCATACTTACCACTTTTCATCTTTCTCCCACTCATACATCCCATTACATGGGTCTGGGCATTGGATTGGCCAAATATCTAAGGGTCGTACCTTACCTTATGGGAAGAAGGGGCTAAACGCCCAGAGGGTAAAAGTAGCTGGAAAAAGACAAAAGCCAAAAGAATGAAACCTTGATATGCTTCACCCAGGGATCCCTCAGAAAGCAATAAAAAGCTTCTCAGAAAGAAACAGAAGGACCCATAAAAAATAATAAATCAAGACCTAGTTGGAGGATAGGGGGTCTCATCATGAGCCAACCTATTAGGTCCATGGACATGTAGTGGTATGACACTATTGACAGTTGGTCACCACGCTAGGGTAGTGGCTCTTGGTGGCATATCCAAGAGAAATGGGATCTCATTACGAGCCAACCTTCTCATTGCCATGAAATGCTTGTGGGTAACATTGTCACCACTGGTCACCACGTTAGGGCAGTGTCCCCTAACTAGCCTCTTGAAAGAAAAATCAATAAGAATAAAAGATAAAACGCATGAATGGGCTTGAAAACATTTGCATATATGGCAAGGTGCAGCTCACCCTCTTCAGAGGCACCCACAGGTAAGCCATGCATTTCCCTGTTATCACTGCACCCATTGCCCAGACATCCCTTACCACCTCATCCACTCACATGGCCTAGATTTGACTTCTCCCCGGACACATCTAATGAGCATTATCCCAATAGGATGTCCTAGCGTCCCCTCCAAAATTGGCTTGCAAATTAGCGTAATGTCTTTGAGCACTTGTCCGGGTAAAATGGTTTTCATGCACATGTTTAATAACTTGATGATTAGATGTGATTGACATTTCTATGATACATGTGACTTATGAACCCATGGAGGGTCTATCTATTGATGTTGTAAGTCCATACCCGATGGATAGGTACACATGGGGATATGATTAGTTCGGACCTCCATGGGGCTAAAATCCCACCAGATGGATGTTGAGGAAAACCTTAGGTTCATTGACTCCATCCATCAAATTAACCTCTTATACAACAATGACTTTTGGGAACCAAATTATGAGATTGTGGTGGAACCAGGGTCTGGCCTCCCATAAATCCTTGAGGTAAAGTGTAGTGCTTACCCTAGAAAATGGAGCACAGGTTTCACTAACATGAAAGATGCTTCCTTATTCTCCCAAGAGAACGAACCTCCCGAGGACATAGAACCCATTCAAGACATTTTTGCAACACACAAGGATGAAGAGATTGAATTTTGCCTACCACAAATTTACAAAGATGACCTTCTTGAAGAAAATTATCCTTTTGTCCACTAGGTGGTAAGCATTGGACCAAAGTATGGGGAAACCACACCTTTTTATGTTACTCTCCGAGTGAATGAATTCCTCCTCCATAATTGTGTATTTGACCCAGATGCTACAACTAATGTTATGACCGAGAGAGTCATGCATCAGTTAGCTCAAAATTGGCAAACCAAATACAAAAGGAACTCCAAAAGATGGTTGATGCTGGCATCATAGCTCCCATCAAGTACTCATCATGGATGTCGAATTTGGTAGTTGTCCGAAAGAAAAGCGGTAATATACATTTGTGTGTGGATTTTCAAAACCTTAACCAACTATCCTTGAAGGAAAACTATCCCCTCCCAAATATGGAACATTTTTTACAAAGGGTTACAGGGGCAGGGATGATGTCCATGTTGGATGGATTTTTTGGGTACAACTAAGTCTTTCTTAAAAGAGAAGATCAACTTAAAAGGGCATTTACCGCAACATGGGGAACATTTATGTATTTGAGAATGTTGTTTGGCCTTATGAACGTCGGTGCTACCTTTCAAAGAGAAATGGACTTTTCCTTTAGGGATCTCATTCAGAAAAACTTAGAGATTTACCAAGACGATCTCATAGTTGTATCAAAGGAGAGGAAGGAACACATATCACACCTCATAATTGTTTTTGAGCGGTGTAGGAAATATGGTATCTCCTTGAACCCTAAGAAATATGTCTTCGGGATAGATAAAGGGAAACTTTTGTGTCACATAGCCTCGGAAGGGGGAATATCCATAGACCCTGAAAGGGTCCAGTCGATTAAGGGTGTACGCCCCCCAACCAACAAGAAATCCTTACAATCCTTTTTCAAAAAAATAAATTTCATTCGAAGATTTGTCCCAAACTTTTTCAAGAGGATAAAACCCATGAGTGCTTTACTAAAAAAGGATGTTTTGTTTAAATGGGATGATAAAGCCATCAAATATTTTGAAGACATAAAGGATGCTATCTCCCAAGCCCTAGTCTTGATCAGTCCGGATTATTCACGAGATTTCATAATATTCTCTTTTGCCTCCCAGGATACCATTGCAGGTGTCTTACTGCAAAAAGACGCTGACGATTATGAACACCCTATAGCCTTCATGAGAAAAGTCCTTAGGGATTTAGAGTTGAATTATTCTATTACTGAGAAGCAAGTGTATGCCTTAGTGAAATCCCTCAAGCACTTTAGAAATTACGTGGGTTACAAAAAAGTCAAAGCTTGTGTCCCTTACCCGGCAATGAAGGATGTCTTATCACAACAAGATTGTATGGGTACTAGGGGCAAGTGGGTCTCCAAAATCCAAGAGTATGAATTAGAGATAAAACCCACCAAGATTATAAAGAGACGGAGTCTGGCCCAGATGTTAACTGAGAGAAATCAAGAGGCCATACAAATGGGAGAAAGTGAACAGATAAACATGGTAGTTAGTGAATTAGAACATGACAAGTGGTATTCTGATATCATCTACTACCTTAAGAATTTATCATGCCCAGATCACCTAGTGGACTACAAAAGAAGGGCTTTGAGACTTAAGGCTATGAAATATTGTTTAACCGAAAATGGCCTTGGTTCGAAGGATCCCGATGGATTTCTCCTTAGATGTGTCAATCAAAAACAAGATGAGAAGTTGTTGAGGGAATTACACTCTGGATTTTGTGGTGGAAATTTTGTAGCCCGTACTACTGCCCACAAGATCCTGAGAGTCGGATACTATTGGCCAACATTATTTTCTGATACTCACTGATATGTCCAATCTTTCTAGCCTTGCCAATACTTCTCTAGTAAACCAAAACTCCCGGCACAACCTCTAAAACCCGTAGTGGTAGAGGCTCCTTTTCAACAACGGGGGTTGGATTTCATTGGGGAATTTAAGGACAGTTCGAGTAATGGCTACCGGTGGATCCTAATAGCCACAGATTATTTTACTAGATGGGTAGAGTCTATCCCCACGAAGAATACCACTCAAGAAGTAGTCATGAACTTTTTGGAGGAACGAATCATAACTAGGTTTGGTGTCCCATCCAAGATTACCACAGACAATGCCAAAGCATTCAACTCCCATGCACTAGCAGAATTTTGTTTCAAGTACGACATTGTTATATCTCATTCCTCCAACTACTATCCACAGGGAAATGGATTAGAAGAATCTATCAATAAGAACCTTATGAATATTGTCAAGAAATTCGTAGGGGAAAACAAGAGGTCTTGGGATAGAAAAATTAAATATGACTTGTGGGAAGATCGAATAACAACAAAGACATCAACAGGAAGAACCCATTTTGAGATGGTGTATGGGTTAGAAGCGAAAATTCATGTGAACCTCCAAATCCCCATCCTCTATTTCGCTCAGCAATATGTTGTCGATGGAGAAGCAATCTAAGGGCGAATTAACCAGTTAATAGAGTTGGATGAGTCTAAAAGAATTGCCTTGAGCCAAATGGAAAGAAACCATGAAAAAATCAAGAACGCCTTCGATCACAAGGCAAAAGACAGATTTCACTCAAGGAGATCTAGTGTTGTTATGGGATAAGAGAAGGGAGGAACCTGGTATGCACAAGAAGTTGGATGGACTATGGTTAGGTGCTTGCAAGATCATGAGTCTTGCAGGGAAAGACTCTTTCAATCTAGGAACCATGGAGGGAGAAGCTCTTAAGTTAACAGTGAACGCTTTGAACATAAAGCATTACTACCCACCGACAGCATGACAAGTAAGTACAGGTAAGTAGGTAGGCATTTGCATTCATTGTATATACCATTTGCATTTCATGCTAGATTAGTTTGTATTTCCATTTGTACATATGCTTGTTTTTCATTTTTGTACTATATATATATGAGTCGGGGGTGATATCACCACCCCAAATGATTGCTAATAATATTATGTTGAGATCAAGCAAGTCACAGGTTCTGCCAGAGATGTTGAGGTTCTCACGTGCTCTATAGTGAGCACATGTCCCCGAGTTGGATCCAAATGTTATCCTCTAGCCTAGGGATAACTAAGGAGATTATGTCTCGAGGCCCATAGGTCCTAGACATGGAGTACTGAGAGCCAGATCAACTTGAGCATGACCCTGGAGGGCCCATCCTTTTCATTCTTCAACGCCTCCACTTTGTCAACAACAGCAACATACATCACATCGGCCTGGTCCTGCAGCAGAAATGGATCTTGCTCCATGAGGTAATGAGTTGGGGTATCATGGTATGTGTCACTCTAATCCTCAAAAATTTTGAATATGTGCATTTAATTATTTTTGCTTCTAATGTGTGCTTGGACCTTATTCCTTTCCACTTGACCATACCTGAGGGGAATGATAGGATGCCCTAGTAAGCTAGTACCCATAGGGTTTGATTTTCCACTGGGGGGATTCATGAGAGGCCATCATCTACTCCCACCATACTTACCACTTTTCGTCTTTCTCCCACTCATCCATCCCATTACACTAGTATGGTCATTGGGTTGTCCAAATATCTAAGGGTTGTACCTTACCTTGTGGGAAGAAGGGGCTAATGGCCCAGAGGGTAAAAGTAGTTGGCAAAATACAAAATCTAAAAGTATGAAACCTTGAGATGCTTCGCCCAGGGATCCCCGAGAAAGCAATAAAAATATTCTCAGAAAGAAACAGAGGGACTCATAAAAAATAATAAATCAAGACCTAGTTGGAGGATAGGGGGTCTCATCACGAGCCAGACTATTAGGTCCATGGGCATGTAGTAGTATGACACTATTGACAGTTGGTCACCATGCTAGGGTAGTGGCTCTTGGTGGCATATCCAAGAGAAAGGGGGTCTCATCACGAGCCATCCTTCTCATTTCTGTGAAAAGCTTGTGGGTAACATTGTCACCATTGGTCACCATGCCAGGGTAGTGTCCCCTAACTAGCCTCTTGAAAGAAAAATCAATAAGAATAAAAGATAAAATGCATGAATGGGCTTGAAAACATTTGCATCTATGGCAAGGTGCAGCTCACCCTCTTCAGAGGCACCCACAGGTAATCCATACATTTCCCTGCTATCACTGCACCCATTGCCCAGACATCCCTTACCACCTCATCCACTCACATGGCCTAGATTTGACTTCTCTCGGGACACATCCAATGAGCATTAGCCCAATAGGATGTCCTAGCGTCCCCTCCAAACTTGGCTTGCAGATTAGCATAATGTCTTTGAGCACTTGTCCGGGTAAAAGGGTTTTCATGCACATGTTTAATAACTTGATGATTAGATGTGATTGACATTGCTATGATACCTGTGACTTATGAGCCCATGGAGGGTGTATCTATTGATGTTGCAAGGCCATACCCAATGGAAAGGTACACATGGGGAGCTGATTAGTTCGGACCTCCATGGGGCTAAAATCCCACCAAATGGATGTTGAGACCCCAGCTAGGGGCAAAGACACATCAGAGGATTGCACCAGAGAGAGAGGAGGAGGTTTCACTAGAGACATCCTGGCAGGCCTGGACCTAGGGGGGTTGTGCCCTTTCCACCATGATGTAGGCCTTGGAAGGCCCATGACGTCACCCAGGTCACCCATGATGTCACCCAACGTTTTGGGATGTTTTGGAGGCATTTGTTTGCCAAGTGGCACGTGTGGCAGGTTCCTGAGGCCTAAGGAGGCCTAACGTTTTTCTCTAGGAGGCCAACGTTGACCAAAAAGGGCCTAATGTCACCCTAAAATGGCATGATGTCACATTAGTAGATTTTTTTAGGGTTTAATTATGACATTTAATGTAAAAACTGGATATTATTTGTAACTAGCCATGTCGGCCTTTTTTACCTAATTCTGGTCATTAGTATTGTATAAATACAGGGAAAATCCCTCTTATTTTTCATCATCTTTCACTCACACTTGTGAGGACTGAAATTTGCACCCTCCTTAGGGTTTATTGGCTGAAATTTTAGGTGCACTTCTTGGAGGAGGCTTAATTTGGTGTTTCTTGGCATTTTGTTTGGTGGAAAATCTTCAACTAGGCTTATTGCTAGATTATTCTTGGTGGATGTAAGTGAATTTCTGCAATCCTTCTTTTCTTTGAATGGTTATGGTGTATTTACTTTTCATTTATTCCAAGATTATGAAATTGCTAGTTTAAAACCCCTAGAAGAACAAGCACATGTTATTGTCCTTATCTTAACAATTCTTCACCTACTAGATTGTGCTAGAAGCCCTACCTTTGAAGCATTGTACTAGAGCCCTACCATTGCAGCACTCTAGTGTCATTTGCTTCATCAAGCCATTAATTGTTTCAAGCTTGAGCTAAAGAAGAAGGAAAACGGCTAGGGCCTAGGTTTACCTACTTCCTAGTAGTTGTTTTCCTTCTAAAGGCTTGAAGATTGAGGCCTTGGCTTACCAACACCTCAATCTTCATCCTTCTTAGTCCTTAGCTCTTACATTATCATTTGTTTCCTTCAAGTAAGTGACTCCATTAGCCCTAAAAGGCACTGATTTAGACCTTGAAATTGTTTGATTGATGAAACCAACCCTCAAATATTTTACCTCAAGCAACCTACTAACACTTTCTAACCCTTAGAATAGCTTAACCTACTAACAACATTGTTGTTGTTACTAAATAAAGCTACAGCCATTAAATGCAGCATTAAAAACTTATAAAAGCAATTGTAAAGGTTGATTTATACCTTGTCTTATTTGCTTCTACCAAATGCTAGTCTTATGATTTCAATGGTTAATGATTCTTAATCATTTTTGAAGCTATTTACAAGGCATTTAAAGTGAAATATTGCTCTATAAAGATTGTTATTATAAAAATTTTGTTTACTTCATTATATTCAACGAATTCTTTTATCAAGAAATTCCATGGTTTTATGAAGTGCTAACCAGCAAGTATACTTGCAAATATATCTCATTTATTGTTGCTTTGTTCAGGACAGGTACATTTGACATATTATCTTTTCATTGGTTATAAAACCGGACTTTCTGATCGGTGGTGACTTGTGAGCGGGGATCTTTATCTATCCATTTTGACTTTGCCTTCTCAAACCCCCAGGTCACCGGGGATGTCTCCCCTGGGCCTACCACCCTAAATAGAAAGAGACCTCCTATGAGGTGACAGTGATAGGATAGGCTCTCGTTACGCCAATTTTATCTCCATTTAGCTGCTCTTTTATCAAAGTACAAATTGTGCAATAACATTTTCGCGTCGTTGTCAGGGAACATTGAGTCAATCTTCCTCAAACGACACTTTTTCAATAAGCCTTTCCTCAAGAATATTTATCTTACAAGCTTACCTGGCGACTCCACTAAGGGTGATTCCCTTGTTTCTTTGATAATTTCAAGAAAATTATCCGGCGACTTCACAAATGACGCCTATAGTGGGCGTCAGTACATACCCTCTTCTATTGTTGTAATTCTCAATACCCAAGCAAATCCTATTACCACTACAATTCCTCCTAAATGGTCTCATAAACAACTCTTTGGCTCTTTGGATCTAGCTAATACCCAAGGAGGAGTACATGATCTACCCAAGAGGGCTAACTCCTGGATACCTACGTTTTCAAGAGAGGGGGGATCGTATGGTAACTCACATTGGACCAAGTTTTGTGAGGGGTTTGATTTTCATCAATCTGGACAAGAGCGCCCTGATGTCTTTATGAGACTCTTTGCAAGTTCACTCATTGGGATTGCTAAGAAATGGATTGACACTCAACCAAGTGGGAGCTTCAAAACCCCCGAGGACCTAGAACGGGCTTTCAAAAGGGAATGGTGTAAACAAGAAAGTCTAGATTCCTTTTACTCCCAATACCTCGAAATTTGTAAAGGAACCAATGAGAGCATTAGGGACTTCAATGATAGGTTCAATATTCTCCTTAAAAATCTCCAGCCCAACTTTAACCCAGAAAGTGCTATTCTCCAGCATTACTTAAACTCCTTAGAGGGAACTTTGCAGTTCACCCTCAAGCATCGATTACTCTCAAGCTTGGACGAAGAACAAGAGGTTTCTTGTCAGATCAAGGAAAACCTTAGGTTCAATGACTCCATCCATCATATTAACCTCTTATACAACAATGACTCCTGGGAACCAAATGATGAGAGCGTGGTGGAACCAGAGCCTGGCCTCCCAGAAATCCTTGAGGTAAAGTGTAGTGCTTACCCTAGAAAATGGAGCACAGGTTTCACCAACATGCAAGATGCTTCCTTATTCTCCCAAGAGAACAAACCTCCTGAGGACATAGAACCCATTCAAGACATTTTTGTAACACACAAGGATGAAGAGATTGAATTTTCCCTACCACAAATTTACAAAGATAACCTTCTTGAAGAAAATTATCCTTTTGTCCACCAGGTGGGAAGCATTGGACCAAAGTATGGGGAAACCACCTTTTTATGTTACTCTCCGAGTGAATGACTTCCTCCTCCATAATTATGTCTTTGACCCAGATGATACAACTAATGTTATGACCGAGAGAGTCATGCATCAGTTAGCTCAAAATTGGCAAACCCAATACAAAAGGAACTCTAAAAGATGGTTGATGCTGGAATCATAGCTCCCATCAGGTACTCATCATGGATGTCGAATTTGGTAGTTGTCTGAAAGAAAAGCGGTGATATACATTTGTGTGTGGATTTTTGAAACCTTAACCAACTATCCTTGAAGGAAAACTATCCCCTCCCAATTATGGAACATTTGTTACAAAGGGTTATAGGGGCAGGGATGATGTCCATGTTGGGTGGATTTTTTGGTTACAACCAAGTCTTGCTTAAAAGAGAAGATCGGCTTAAAATGGCATTTACCGCACCATGGGGAACATTTATATATTTAAGAATGTTGTTTGGCCTTATGAACGTTGGTGCTAACTTTCAAAGAGAAATGGATTTTTCCTTTAGGGATCTCATTCAGAAAATCATAGAGATTTACCAAGAGGATCTCACAGTCGTATCAAAGGAGAGGAAGGACCACATATCACATCTCATAATTGTTTTTGAGCGGTGTAGGAAATATGGTATCTCCTTGAACCCTAATAAATCTGTCTTCGGGATAGATAAAGGAAAACAATTTTGTCACATATCCTCGGAAGGGGGAATCTCCATAGACCCTGAAAGGGTTCAGTCGATTAAGGATGTACACCCCCCAACCAACAAGAAATCCTTACAATCCTTTTTCGGAAAAATAAATTTCATTTGAAGATTTGTCCCAAACTTTGTTGAGAGGATAAAACCCATGAGTGATTTACTAAAAAAGGATGTTATGTTTAAATTAGATGATAAAGCCATCAAATCTTTTGAAGACTTAAAGGACGTTCTCTCCCAATCCCTAGTCTTGATCAGTCTAGATTATTCACAAGATTTCATAATATTCTATTTTCCCTCCCAAGATACCAAGCAGGTGTCTTACTGCAAAAAGACGCTGACTATTATGAACACCCTATATCCTTCATGAGCAAACTCCTTAGGGATTCAAAGTTGAATTTTTCTATTACTAAGAAGCAAGTGTATGCCTTAGTGAAATCCCTCAAGCACTTTAGAAACTACGTGGGTTATAACAAAGTCAAAGCTTATGTCCCTTACCCGGCAGTGAAGGATGTCTTATCACAACAAGATTGTATGGGTACTAGGGGCAAGTGGGTCTCCAAAATCCAAGACTATGACTTAGAGATAAAACCCACCAAGATTATAAAGGGACAGGGTTTGGCCCAGATGTTGATTGAGAAAAACCAAGAGGCCATACAAATGGGAGAAAGTGAGCAGATAAAAATGGTAGTCAGTGAATTAGAACATGACGAGTGGTATTCCAATATCATCTACTACCTTAAGAATTTATCATGCCCAAATCACCTAGTGGGCTACAAAATAAGGGCTTTGAGACTTAAGGCTATGAAATATTGTCTAACCGAAAATGGCCTTGGTTCGAAGGATCCCGATGGAGTTCTCCTTAGATGTGTCAATCAAGAAGAAGTTGAGAAGTTGTTGAGGGAATTACACTCTGGATTTTGTGGTGGACATTTCACAGCCCGTACTACTGCCCACAAGATCCTGAGAGCAAGATACTATTGGCCAACGTTATTTTTTGATACTCACTGATATGTCCAATCTTGGTATCCATGCCAATACTTCTCTGGTAAAACAAAACTCCCGGCACAACCTATAAAACCCGTAGTGGTAGAGGCTCCTTTTCAACAACAGGGGTTGGATTTCATTGGGGAATTTAAGGACAGTTCAAGTAATGGCTATCAGTGGATCCTAACAGCCACAGATTATTTTACTAGATGGGTAGAGTCTATCCCCACGAAGAAGGCCACTGAGGAAGTAGTCATGAACTTTTTGGAGGAACAAATCATAACTAGGTTTGGTGTCCCATCCAAGATTAGCACAAACAATGCCAAGGCATTCAACTCCCATGCACTAGCAGAATTTTGTTTCAAGTACGGCATTGTTCTATCTCATTCCTCCAACTACTATCCACATGGAAATGGATTAGAAGAATCTATCAATAAGAACCTTATGAATATTATCAATAAAGTCATAGGGGAAAACAAGAGGTCTTGGGATAGAAAAATTAAATATGACTTATGGGCAGATCAAATAACAACAAAGACCTCAACAGGAAGAACCCATTTTGAGATGGTGTATGGGTTAGAAGCGAATCTTCCCTTGAACCTCCAAATCCCCATCCTCTGTTTCGCTCAGCAATATGTTGCCGATGGAGAAGCAATCCAAGGGTGAATTAACCAGTTAATAGAGTTGGATGAGTCTAGAAGAACTGCCCTGAGCCAAATGGAAAGAAACCAGGAAAAAATCAAGAACACCTTCAATCACAAGGAAAAAGACATAGATTTCGCTCAAGGAGATCTAATGTTGTTATGGGATAAGAGAAGGGAGAAACCTGGTATGCACAAGAAATTGGATAGACTATGGACAGGTGCTTACAAGATCATGAGTCCTGCAGGGAAAAACTCTTTCAATCTAGGGATCATGGAGGGAGAAGCTCTGAAGTTACCAGTGAACGCTTTGCACATAAAGTGTTACTACCCACCGACAGCATGACAGGTAAGTACAGGTAAGTAGGTAGGCATTTTCATTCATTGTATATACCATTTGCATTTCATGCTAGATTAGTTTGTATTTCCATTTGTACATATGCTTGTTTTTCATTTTTGTACTATATATATGAGTCGGGGGTGATATCACCACCCCAAATGATTGCTAATAATATTATGTTGAGATTAAGAAGGTCACAGGTTATGCCAGAGATGTTGAGGTTCTCATGCGCTCTATAGTGAGCACATGTCCCCGAGTTGGATCCAAATGTTATCCGCTATCCTAGGGATAACTAAGGGGATTACGTCTCGAGGCCCACAGGTCCTAGACATGGACTACCGAGAGCTAGATCAACTTGAGCATGACCCTGGAGGGCCCATCCTTTTCATTCTTCAGCACCTCCACTTTGTCAACAGCAACAACATACATCACATCGACCTAGTCTTGCGACAGAAATGGATCTTGCTCCATGAGGTAATGAGTCCGGGTATCATGGTATGTGTCACTCTAATCCTCAAAACTTTTGAATATGTGCATTTAATTATTTTTTCTTCTAATGTGTGCTTGGACCTTATTCCTTTCCACTTGACCATACCTGAGGGGAATGATAGGATGCCCTAGTAAGCTAGTACCCATAGGGTTTGATTTTCCACTAAGGAGATTCATGAGAGGCCATCATCCATTCCCACCATACTTACCACTTTTCATCTTTCTCCCACTCATCCATCCCATTACACTGGTCTGGTCATTGGGTTATCCAAATATCTAAGAGTTGTACCTTACCTTGTGGGAAGAAGGGGCTAAAGGCATAGAGGGTAAAAGTAGTTGGAGAGCAAATAGTCAAGCCAGAGGATGAATGGGAAACCAACACAAAAGAACTGAAGAAATGGAGAGAATGACTAAACGTCTAAGCTCACTCCTAAATCTGATTACAGCAACAGAATAGGGACGGAAAGGAACGGAGCAAGAAAGCAGGAATATATAACGTGATTTCTCTCTAGTGAACAAGATAGAAATAGCACTACCAACGGTCAGCCAAAGACCATTGTAGACTTGAGTGATAAGATGGCATTTCAGTGTTGGTGTTATTTTCCATTGAAGTTTTTTACCTCAAAGAGACTGGGCATAAACAATTGTTCGAATTTTACAATATATATTTTATACCTAGTTCCCATTGTGATATCTATGGGGAACCAGACAGGTTGTAGTTTGTATCTATATCTCTGTTAATATAGAACCTTCTGATTTTACCAGCCAAAAAAATCGAAAATCAATAAATTATGCGGTTCAACAGTGGATGCAATGTCATGCCATGCACCAATGTTCACTTTCTGTGAAGGCACAAATTGGAATTGAGGCCAGGTGAAAGTWCTGGCTGATTTTGACMGGAGATTAGCCMTAGSATAATAGCAACATAGCCGAACAATGTTTCATAACCCCATATATTGCTTCAAATTATCCCACGTGCTTCAGATTAATGTTTCAGGTTACCTACGAAGAGGGTGGAGTAGAAGAYAGTASAAAGCYCTTCATACGCACATGGCTTGGAGAGTAGATACACCTGATATCGGTAGAATGGTGGAAACCTAAACTAAACTTCCCTGTTAAAGTGTTTTCTTCTTACAGTTGAAGGGGAAGTCATTCTAGCCTGCTGGTCTGGAACATCTCTTGTATCAGCCGCACATGCACAAAACACTTGGGAAGTATTTAAATCTATGGTGTCATGAACATAGTTAATCAGAAGAATGGGATTAATATGCCTCCGCTGTGAAGAAATACAAGAACTAAGGGAACTGGAATTGAAATAAGAAATACAATATGGGAAAATAAAAACCAGATTATACATCATTTTAACACAAATTATGCAGGGATTTTATTGTCAGAAGCCCTCACGAACTGTTTCTCGACCTCTATCTATAACTGAGTAAACTACTATGTAGTATGGCTTTGATACTGGCTCCTAGGCGGCTCTTCTTCCGCTCTTGTGGGTCTGGTTATGGATCTCCCCTTAACGGTAGTGATACTTTTATATAGGCAGATATCGATCATGAAACTAATGGTTCTTCCCCACAATGGAGCAACAACAATAGGTTTTTAGCACATACCATTAGCTATAGGTCATACCAAATAACACCTATTTGATATAGGCCATATCGAGGAAGAGAGGAGATTGTGTAGCACTGGGGTTAACCAAAAGCAGTAGAGACAAGGGTAGAAGAGACAAAGGCAGAGACGAACCCAGAAGCATGTGTAGTTTATATTCTTCTTTTTGTGTAGCTCAGGAAGAGACCTATATTTCAAGAAACCTGCTGTCAAGCTTGCCAAAACACCTTGAGCTGCCAAGTCGGGTCGTTGGCCAAACACCTTGGGCTTCTAACCTATCCTCCTATGCTAAGTCGCTTGACCCACACCAACTAGCTTACAAGCCAGAGCTCAACGAACCAATGGCTACTCAATGGCTACTCTCTTACAGTTAGTTGTGACCGGATATAGGTTTTCACCCTTACAGAACTTATTGGAAGCTTCTTTTAGCACTATTCTTACCCAAACATAGAAGCTTGAAACATCGGATCAAGGGTGAAGAGCTATTTACCCTCCAAGGAATAGCTATCCCCACACCTTCGCCGAGATCTTGGTATCAGTTCCCTACCCCCCAACTGGGTTTACCTTTCAGTCAGGAGCTACCAGCCCAACCAGAAAGGTGAAGGAAACATACTACAAGGATTTTATTCTCTAGGGTTTGATAAATCTGGGGTTGACAATGATTTATGTAAATACTAACCCTGCTAAACTGTGAAATTGTGCCAAACAACTAGAATAACGTAAATTCCATCCGAACAGTAAGATGGAAGAACTTAACCACTCACCCACAGCCGAAATTCTTCTGCATCTACGTCTCTCTCTCTCTGCCTTTGGCCTTCTTCACTGCATCTGCAATCACATAACACTTCACATTAAAAAACAGATCAAATAAATAACAAACTACTAATAAATTAAACTAAGATTTAACCATGCAATACACCTCTGATTGATTAACCTACTATAGCCCATCCCGGTTTCGTCTGTTCTCTGCACAGATCACCATCCCTCTTGGCCCCAACAAACCAAACCAAGGGGAAAAAATGCAAAAGGAAACATAGATAATTTAAAACCAGGCAAACACAAAGCATGGGCATGCTTGAATCCAATCTACAAAACCAAAACAGAAATCATCAACAACAACAAAAAAAACATTCTCCGTTCTGCTCTACTCTCTCAACAAAATATCTACAGGGCTTGATATGTTCTTCTCTCTTCTCCAAAAATGTCAGCTCTGTTCAACCCAATCTTGCTCTGCTCTCTTCTCTTATCCAAGATTCAACCCCAACCCCAAAAGACTCTGTGCTCTGCCCTCTTCTCTTCTCCCTTCGAAGCCAAACAATGATGCTACTCGATCTGTCTCTCTTGTCCAACATTCAACCCAACTTACTCTGCCATCCTCTTATTTTCTCCCTTACAACACCAAAGTACACATCTCTTCCTTCTTTTCCCTTGTCGTATCATCCTCTTATTTTCTCCCTTACAACACCAAAGTACACATCTCTTCCTTCTTTTCCCTTGTCGTATTCCCCCATTAAACCCTAGTATTTTCTGCACTCCAATTTTATCGGTCTCCCTTCCAAGACAAGGAGTAATGCTCTTCTGTCTCCTCATCACAATAACATAGGACTTCTCAACCCATATAAAAACAGCTCTGATCCTCGGCCTTGACGTGTGCTTAACGACCAAATAATACTTGCCATTTCTCCATCAGCATGTTCGCTTCACATTTTTAACGCCTAATGCACGCTCCTCCACTATTAATGCACGCCTTCACATTTTTAACACCGTAGTGCACGTCCTCCAGTGTTAATGCACGCCTTCCAACGTCTCTGTTATTTCTTAGTGCACGTTCACCACATCCAATAAAATCCTGCTTTAATTCACAACTCCCAATGTCATTTTGAATTCCGTAACGGCTCCGAGTACCGTCCCTCCCTCACCCTCCGTTTTTATGTTTTTAATATTTTGAAGTGCAACTTTCCAATCAGTATAGGTTAGAAGGCTATCCACCATGCAGCAGTCCAATGATTGAAAAGCTAATGCATGGCTGAAGATTTACATAACCATATCATACATGAAGTGATGGGATGTCTCTGTCACCGGGACTTCATCGTGTAGAACGAACGCCTACGCCGGAAACAAATCTCCCCGTTGGGTACTGCCCGCCCCTACCCGCCCTGTTCCACTTGGGCCCACAATGCCCCGTTCCAAGTTCAAGCTAATTCAAATTTTGAATTTAGCAAAGGCTCCAAGGCACAATGACTCCTTGCTTATTGGTTCTGATGTTTGTCTGAGAGTTTTGCTCTCGCTTTTGTTTTCCTGCAACGTATCGAGTTCGAATCCATAGGTATGATGGACACAATGTTGAGCTTTGCGCGAGGAAATTGAATCATGCATCACCAGTTGACTTTATTAAATCTTTCTCAGTTGTAATATATCGGCGGCCTTTGGTATCTAGTGTCTGAAGCTAAGGCAACGATAATACATCTCATAAATTGAGGCCAACATTAAAAGAACGGCAGGTCTTGCGACACAGATTAGCTTCGTGTTTTTTCTGTTACTAATTAACTGCCAACATTTCTCTGCCACTTATATACAAGTGCATTTTTGAAGGGCTTTTGCAGGTTTTGATTTTGCTTGTTTTTGTCATTCTGTTTCTGTCTTTTTTTTCATTTAAAAAAATATTTTATATCTGTTCTCCGGTGTTTTTACATAGTTAGGGTTTTGAATTGTTCTTTTTATAGTGCAGTTCAAGATAAAGAGATTGTTATGTTCTGATTTAATATGATTATTTCATACTATCACTATCTTTCGGCTAAAGCTGCGCTTCTATTGTATTGTATGTGGAAAATGATGATGATTTGATTGTCGCCCCGGTCTTAGTAGCAGTTACTTTGTGCTATGTGCGGATTGACATTTTTAACATGTTGATTCCCTTATGGATACTTTGAATTCTTGTCCATGTTTTCCACGATCTCTTTATTGGACTAAATGTTACATACTAATTAGGTCCATGATGAGAACCCAAGTCATGCACCACTCTGAGGGTGTTTGTGCTGAAAATGTCTTCCATAACTATTTCTATGAGGCTTTCTTACATTTCACAGTTTCTATGGATCTGTTATATATTCTGCTAATTTTTCGGATCTGATATGTGAATTTTTGTGGCTTTAATATTATCAGCTAAATGGATTTTTAGCAGATAACAGGGGACAGGTTTTCTTCAACCTCTTACTGGATTATTCGCAGTTAGAGTTTCAGAAGAAATGGGTTAATCACTCAGACGGGTTGGCTCGTAGATGCATACGTTTTTAATTCCATTATGTTTTCGCACGATTAAATGTATTTTTATGGTGGGTACTGCTTTTTTTTCAATTGGTTGATTCATTTGCATTTTCATAATTGGTTGTTATCTCTCATTGCTTTTATTTGATAATTTGGTCCATGGTTATATGGTTTTCGTACTGTTTTGCTAACATTTTTCATTTTGTAATGATTTCTTTAGGTTATGGTGGTTCAGATTTAGTTTGTATATGTTGCTAATGTTTTCAATGGAATTTAAGCTGCAAATAAAATCATGTACTTGAATGTGATTCTTTTATCAATAAAGAATATATTTTCCTTCACTGAAATAACATAAATGGAAAAGATGTGAATTAAAAGAAAAAAATAGAGAGAAAACCCACTACGATATGTTTTATGAAGACCAGAGAAAAATACTATCCATCAGCAGAATGCCTGCATCCACAATGAACGTGTCAGTCAAGCTTAGGTTTTTTATTAAATAGCCCCTTATCTAGAGGTAGTTGGTCTTGATCCGGGCATGCAGAAATATTTCATAACTGCCACACTGCAGGATTTTTGAAAGCTTAGAGCTCCTGTTAAAAACTGGCACTGAGGACAAAGAGGACACTGACAAAAGTATTTTGTCAATTTCTATAATCAAATTTTTACTATATACTTTTGTTTTTCCAAAACTGCCTACTGAGGATGAGGAGGATAAAGATTAAGACATCAATACTAGGCCTGCCTTTTTCTTCTCAATGGTGTAAAAGTAATGAAGCTTCGTTATGGGAATGAAGAGATTTGTCATTTTGGTACCTTTGATTCAATAAGGAATTGGCTCCCTTTCTGAAAATTGGCCCAAACTTATTAATTAGAGTTTGGCTTCTTCTTTCAAAATTGTTCAAACTTATTAATCAGAGTTTGGCTCCCTCCTTAAAATTTGGTCTAAGAGTGGGTAAATGTGGGCTCTTCTTTAAAGGGGTAACCTAAATTTAAAGTAAAGAAAAAAAAAAGATAAAGATAAAGGGATAACCTGAATTTAAAGTAAAGAAAAAAAAAAAAGATAAAGATAATTGAATATTTTTCAAAAGAATCAAAATGATGTGTGTTTTAAGTATATAATATTATTCTTGTAATTATAAAATGAACATAAAAAATGAAATTTCTATTAAATTTTTATTAAATTTAATAAAAATGATTAAAAAAAAAAAAAATTAAATGATATTAATATTTTTATTTTAAAAACATTTTTTAATTATTATAAATTTTTAAATTCAAATTAAGATTTGGAGTTTTAAATTAAGATTTAAATTATGATAAGACATATGTCAAGATTCTTATATTCAAAGATTCTTATATTTAAAATGGGACATTTTAGGTTCTCAACTAAAACTTGATAATGACAATTAAAATAAAATCTTGTCTAAAATATTTTTTACATAGATTTAGTATTTAAATTTTAAATCAAAATTTAATAATAATTAATATATACAAAAATTGGTGATTGTTTATTATTTGAAAATTCTTTATATACTTAAATACATAATATGTACCCATTTCACTTGATACTATATCTTAAAATGTTAATGCAATATTATACCAAGAATGTAAAGTGTGTACATTTTTCTTGAAGTGTGTACATATTATATTTTTAATAGTAATATGTGTCTTCTAGTGAAGATAAATACATAATATGTGCCCATTCCACTTGATACTATACCTTAGAATGTTATTGCGATATTATACCAAAAATGTAAAGTGTGGACATTTTTCTTGGTGTGTTTATATTTTTAATAGTAATATGTGTCTTCTATTGAAGATAAATTGGAGTAATGTGACAGATAAAATAAATATGTTTTTTTTTCATGTATTTCAAATTTATCTCATAACTTATTTATCAAAAGTATGCATTATAGGTATTTATTTATTAGATCCATAATTTAAAATTATGCAATGACTAAACTTATAAATTATAAATTAAAAGTTATATGAAATAATGAACAACTCAAATTGAATCCAAATATGTTATGGATATTCTTATCTCTATTGTTTTTACTTATAAGCTATGACTACATTCATATTATTTCTTGTTCACCATGAATTAAAATCCTACCAATTGAGAAATTTATACAAGCTATGTGTGCAAGTAGACGAGGTAAAGATTTTACTACTTAACAAACAAGTTTCATTGAAAGGAAAAAAAAGATTGCTAACATGGTTTGCACTAATTTTAATATTAATATGCAGGAGATGTTAATGTATGATTATTATGATATTTCATGGTCATTCAATTATAAATAGGAACAATGTACGAAAAAGGGGAAAATTATGTTGGTAAATTATTAAATAAAAAAAACTTGTAATTGAATTATACATTATATAAGTAAATTAATTTATTCACTTTGTTGAAATAATTAAAAAACAAATATCTCTTGTAAATTTGGAAAAACAACATGTTAAAACTTGGAGGGATTATTCAAGGTACTTTTACAATGAATATGAATATGGTGTAAGAATATGAAACTTAGGAAATCGAATTAGATTTTCGAACACGCAATTTTTATTCATAGAAATTGTGAATAACTATGTCAAATTTGACTTTTTCTAACAATGGTATCTTATTTTTCTAACAATGGTATCTTATTTTTCCAACAAAATATAAGGTATATGTTTTTGTTCGTGTAGGTGTTGAGTACCTTAATGATGAAATTTTGTTCCAAAAACTTGTGTGCTTATAGAGAATCTGTTGTTCTAGTGGTGTATTTTTTTTAAATTTATAATATTAATTTTATATTTTTTAAAAATTATCAAAGTCAACATATCCCTGAAATTACAACCTCATTTGTTCGTGCAGACTAAAAGGGTCTTAACATGATAAAACAAAATTATTTTATTTTTAAATCATAGATATTGGTCTCTGCTCTAGTGTGGAATATAACTCATTCGAGAAATGGTTAAGCCCACAGAAAGTTATAGCAGAAATAAGAGAAGTATGTATTTTAGGATTTTGATATATGCGATGAAAAAAATAGATTAAAAATAGTAAAAAATATCAATTTAAAAAAAAATGTATATTTGGACACTGCATAGACAACTCTATCTATGTTTGTAGTTTCATCAACAATTGAATTGTTTATCCTATTGAAAAATAACGTCAAAGATAGAGATATAGAGAGGTATTCACAAAAATGAAGGTTTTTATCAATTTGCAGACCGAACCACTAGGTTTGTCATCCTGAACCTAAATCAGAGGAAGCCAATTAAGAATACACATTGTCAATCTTGCCCAAAAAAAATTGAATTCAAAAGAGCGTGAATGCATTTTAATAGCACTCACGCGTTCCTAATAGAACCCACGCGTTATAGGAACGCACACATGTTCCTAAGAGGGAAAACACAGTTTTATAAACTATTTATTCTTTGTCATTCACCCAACCCTCTCTCTCTCTCTCTTCCCACCATGTATGTCTCCCTCTCTCTCTCCCTCTCACACTCCTATACATGGTAAGAACTAGACATGGCAAGACTTAGACATCACAAGCCATGTAAATACCTATACCTAGACCTTTCCT
>ML776691.1:435479-447962 GCA_009831015.1 Picea engelmannii
TCTCTGCTTCCCTTCCTGTCACTATCCCTCTCTCTACCCCCCTCTATATATATCCCTTCCTCTCTCTCTCTCTCTCTCTCAGAAGCCAAAATGTGCATATACGAAAACTCTCTTCCATATATTCGCATTTTGGCTTCCATATATATGCATTTACGGAAGGAAAAAATGCACATATACGGAAGCCAAAATGTGCATATACGGAAGAGAGCTTCTGTATATGTGCATTTTGGCTTCTGTATATCCACATTTACGAAATCCAAAATGTGCATATACGGAAGACAAAATGCGCATATATGGAAGAGAGCTTTCGTATATGTTCGCATTTATGGAAGGAAAAATGCACATTTACGGAAGCCAAAATGTGCATATACGGAAGAGACATTTTGGCTTCCATAAATCTCTCTTCCGTATATGCGCATTTTGGATTCCGTAAATGCGCATTTATGGAAGCCAAAATGTGCATATAGGGAAGGCAAAATGTGCATATACGAAAGAAAAATTATGTATATGCGCATTTACGGAAGGAAAAATGCGCATTTACGAAAAACAAAAATGCGCATTTATGGAAGCTCTCTTGCATATATGTACATTTTGTCTTTCGTATATGCACATCTACGGAAGCCAAAATGCGCATATACGGAAGATAGAATGCGCATATACAGAAGATAGCTTCCGTATATGCGCATTTTGGCTTCCGTAAATGCGCATATATGGAAGCCAAAATGCGCATATACGAAAGCTCTCTTCCGTATATGCGCATTTTGGCTTTCATATATGCGCATTTACGGAAGGAAAAAATGCGCATATACGGAAGCCAAAATTCTCATATACGGAAGCTCTATATAGGGAAGAGAGCTTCCGTAAATGTGCATATATGGAAGACAAAATGTGCATATACAGAAGAGAGTTTGTGTATATTCGCGCATTTATGGAAGGAAAAAATGTGCATTTACGGAAGCCAAAATGCGCATATACGGAAGAGAGCTTATGTATATGCACATTTTGGATTTCGTAAATCTCTCTTCCATATATGTGCATTTTGGCTTCCGTAAATGTGCATTTACGGAAGCCAAAATGCACATATATGGAAGGAAAAATGTGCATATATGGAAGAGAGCTTCCGTATATGCGCATTTACGGAAAAATAAAATGCGCATTTACGGAAAACAAAAATATGCATTTATGGAAGCTCTCTTCCGTATATTTACATTTTTCCTTCCGTATATGCTCATTTACGAAATCCAAAATGCGCATATACAAAAGCTCTCTTCCATATATAGAGATTTTGTATATGCGCATTTATGGAAGCCAAAATGTGCATATACAAAAGATAGAATGCGCATATACGGAAGATAACTTCCATATATGCGCATTTTGGCTTCCGTAAATGTGCATATACGGAAGCCAAAATGTGCATATACGAAAGCTCTCTTCCGTATATGCACATTTTGGCTTTTGTATATGTGCATTTACAGAAGGAAAAAATGTGCATATACGGAAGCCAAAATGCACATATACGGAAGCTTCAGTATATGTGCATTTTGGCTTCTGTATATGCACATTTATGGAAGCCAAAATGCGCATATACGGAAGAGAGCTTCCGTATATGTGCATTATGGCTTCCTTAGATGTGCATATACAGAAGACAAAATGCACATATACGGAAGACAAAATGTGCATAGACTGAAGAGAGATTTTGTATATGCGCATTTATAGAAGGAAAAAATGTGCATATATGGAAGCCAAAATGCGCATTTATGGAAGCCAAAATGCGCATATATGGAAGAGAGATTTCATAAATCTCTCTTCCGCATATGCGCATTTTGGCTTCCGTAAATGCGCATATACGGAAGCCAAAATGCGCATTTACAGAAGCCAAAATTCGTATATACAAAAGAAAGCTTCTGTATATGCACATTTTGGCTTCCGTATATGCACATTTTGGCTTTCGTAAATGTGCATTTACGAAAGCCAAAATGCGCATATACGGAAGACAAAATGTGCATATATGAAAAAGAGCTTCCGTATATGCACATTTATGGAAGGAAAAATGAGCATATACAGAATCTCTCTTGCGTATATAGAGATTTTTTTGTGGAACCGATTGTCCCAATGTGTTGAGGAACCGATTGTCCCAATCTGAGACAATGGTTTGTGGTACCCCAAAATGTACCCACACTCGTTCAAAGAAGAGCTTGGTAGTGGCCTCCGTTCTGATGCTCTTCTTGCATACGACCAAAATCACCATCTTGGAAAATCGATGAACAACCACAAAAACATAATCATTTCCCTACTTGGTTGAAGGAAGTCCCGACATGTAGTCCATCGAGGTGGATTCCCAGGGCTTATCAGGAGTAGGAAGAGGTCTTGTCAGGAATAGGAACTGTGACCTCTAGAACTACACCCTCTAGAACTATGACCTGTGGAACTCTGACCATGGAACTATGACCTCTGGAACTACGCCCTCTGGAACTATGACCTCTTGAACTACACCCTTTGGAACTATGACCTGTGGAAATTTGACCTGTGGAACTATGACTTGTGGAACTATGACTTCTGGAACTACGCCCTCTAAAACTATGATCTCTGGAACTATGACCTATGGAACTATGACCTATGGAACTGTGACCTGTGGAACTATTACCTATGGAACTACACCCTCTGGAACTATGAACTCTGGAACTATGACCTGTGGAACTACACCCTCTGGAACTATGACCTCTGCAACTATGACCTATGGAACTATGATCTCTGGAACTATGACCTCTGGAACTTCGACCTCTAGAACTACGCCCTCTAGAACTATGACCTCTGGGATTATGATCTTTGGAACTATGAACTATGGAACTATGATTTGTGGAACTATGACCTATGGAACTATGCCCTCTGGAACTATGACCTGTGGAACTACGCCCTCTGTAACTATGACCTCTGGAACTATGACATGTGGAACTACACCCTCTGGAACTATGACCTCTGGAACTACGCCTTCTGGAACTATGACCTCTATAACTATGCCCTCTGGAACTATGACCTTTGGAACAATGACCTCTGGAACTGTGACCTCTGGAACTGTGACCTTTGGAACTAATTCCTCTGGAACTATGACTTGTTGAAATATGCCCTCTGGAACTATGACCTGTGGAACTTTGACCTGTGGAACTGTGACCTGTGGAACTATGACCTCTAGAACTATGACTCTGAAACTATGCCCTCTAGAACTATGATCTCTGGAACTATGACCTCTAGAACTATGACCTATGGAACTGTGACCTGTGGAACTGTGACCTATGGAACTATTACCTATGGAACTACGCCCTCTGGAACTATGACCTATGGAACTACGCCCTCTGGAACTATGACCTCTAGAACTATGACCTGTGGAACTACGCCCTCTGGAACTATGACCTATGGAACTACATCCTATAGAATTATGACCTATAGAACTACGACCTCTGAAACTACGCCCTCTGGAACTATGACCTTTGGAACTGTTCCCCATATCCATATTGTTTCAAATCGACATCACGAGTATGCGTTTGTAGTCACCACACAAACCTTGTCATATCAATTAATGCATATGGCCATCAAGTTCGCCATTTAATTTAATCTTCTACGACAACAGTCAGACAGGTCACAGTTCCAGAGGGCGTAGTTCCAAAGGTCATAGTTCCAGAGGGATTAGTTCCAGAGGTCATAGTTACAGAGGGCATAGTTCCACATGTCATAGTTCCACATGTGATAGTTCCAGAGGCATAGTTCCAGAAAGTGTAGTTCCAGAGGGCATAGTTCCAGAGGTCATAGTTCCAAAGGGCGTAGTTCTAGAGGGTGTAGTTACAGAGGTCACAATTCCACAGGTCATAGTTCCATAGGGCCTAGTTCTAGAGGGTGTAGTTCCACAGGTCATAGTTCCAGAGGGTGTAGTTCTAGAGGTCATAGTTCTGAAGGGCATAGTTCCAGAGGTCAGAATTCCACAGGTCATAGTTCCAGAGGGCGTAGTTCCACAAGTCATAGTTCCATAGGGTGTAGTTCCAGAGGTCATAGTTCCAAAGGGTGTAGTTACAGAGGGTGTAGTTCCACAGGGTGTAGTTCCAAAGGGCGTAGTTCGAGAGGGCGTAGTTACAGAGGTCATAGTTACAGAGGACGTAGTTCCAGAGGTCATAGATCCAAAGGACGTAGTTCTAGAGGTCATAGTTCCAGAGGGAATAGTACCATAGGGCATAGTTCCAGAGGTCACAATTCTACAGGTCATAGTTCCAGAGGGCGTAGTTCCACGGGTCATAGTTCCAGAGGGCGTAGTTCTAGAGGTCGTAGTTCTAGAGGCGTAGTTCCAGAGGGCGTATTTCCACAGGGCATAGTTCCAAATGGCGTAGTTCCAGAGGGCGTAGTTATAGAGGGCATAGTTCTAGAGAGTGTAGTTCCAGAGGTCATAGTTCCAGAGGGAATAGTTCCACAGGTCATAGTTCCACAGGTCACAATTCCACAATTCATAGTTCCAGAGGGACTAGTTCTAGAGGGCATAGTTCTAGAGGTCATAGTTCCAGAGGGCGTAGTTCCAGAGGTCATAGTTCCAAAGGGTGTAGTTCCAGAGGGCGTAGTTCCAGAGGTCATAGTTCTAGAGGGCGTAGTTCCACAGGTCATGGTTCCACAGGTCACAATTCCACAGGTCAAAGTTCCAGAGGGCGTAGTTCCAGACGTCATAGTTCCAAAGGGCATAGTTCGAGAGGGCGTAGTTCCAGAGGTCATAGTTTCAGAGTCATAGTTCCAGAGGGTGTAGTTCCACATGTCATAGTTCCAGAGGCATAGTTCCAGAGGGCGTAGTTCCAGAGGGTGTAGTTCCAGAGGGTGTAGTTCCAGGTGGAATTGTGACCTGTGGAACTATGACCTATGGAACTATACCCTCTAGAACTATGACCTTTGGAAATACGCCCTCTAGAACTGTGCCCTTCGGAACTATGACCTGTGGAACTACGCCCTTTGGAACTATGCCTCTAGAACTATGACCTCTGGAACTACGCCCTATGGAACTACGCCCTTTGGAACTATGACGTGTGGAACTACGCCCTCTAGAACTATGACCTGTGGAACTATGCCCTCTAGAACTATGAACTGTGAAATTGTGACCTGTGGAACTATGACCTATGGAACTACGTCCTCTGGAACTACTCCCTCTGGAACTATGCCCTTTGGAACTATGACCTGTGGAACTACGCCCTCTAGAACTATGACCTGTGGAATTGTGACCTGTGGAACTATGACCTATGGAACTACGCCCTCTAGAACTATGACCTCTGGAACTACGCCCTCTGGAACTACGCCCTTTGGAACTATGACCTGTGGAACTACACCCTCTGGAACTATGTCCTCTGGAACTACGCCATGTGGAACTACGCCCTTTGGAACTATGACCTGTGGAACTACGCCCTCTGGAACTACGCCCTTTGGAACTATAACCTGTGGAACTACGACAAAGGCTATCCACCATGCAGCATCCCAATGATTGGGAATTTGTTGCATGGTTGAAGATTTACATAACCATACCATACATGACGTGATGGGATGTCTTCGTCACCGGGACCCCATCGCGTAGAACGAACGCCTACGTCGGAAACAAATCTCCCCGTTGGCTACTGCCTGCCCCGTTCCACCCGAGCCCACAATGCCCCATTATGAGTTCAAGCTAATTCAAATTTTGAATTTAGCAAAGGTGCCAAGGCACAATGCCCCGTTCCGAGTTCAAGCTAATTCAAATTTTGAATTTAGCAAAGGCGCCAAGGATCGACAGGTTAAAATTTCTATTTTGAGATTTCGATCTGTAGATTTCGCCATCGAATCTGAGCAAATTCCAAATTTCTATGCTTTTCATATGGGGTCTGGAATTACAAGTAGTTACAATTATTCAAATAAGGCAATAGAGACCACCCATTTCCTCTACGTTTGTCATCCCTGTAACCGTCGTCTGGGCCATGGTCAGGACATCTACATGTGCATGTAAATTGATTGATCAATTATCTGGGTTTCGTTTAATTCAATCTGACTTGATTTGATCTGATAAATATTTGTTTTCCGCCAAACCCATATTTTGTTTTATTGGAAATTTTGATACAGAAGGCTCGACTTTTTGAATGACATCCATGGTGAATATGTATATGTTGGCTTAAAGGCATATAGTGATGGATAAGATGCACCATCTTCATGCCGCTTGTGAGTTATCAGTCTTAGGGAATGAAAAAAGGGGGGCCGACAAAAAACAAATCAGACGCTTGTGAGTTATCAATCTTAGGGAATGAAAATAGGGGGGTGGACAAAAAATAGATCAGAGAAGAAGAGGAGTTGAGCCCACCTGAGCATTCCTGCAAAGGGAAACGGGCAAGTTTAATGGAGGGAAACGGGCACGTTTAATGGAGTTTGAGGAAGGGATGGCCTTTGACAACACTGAAAATGCTGGTGCAGGTAATGAGAATTTATGGAAAGATGCTGAAATGATTATGGAAATATTTTGGATCGATGGCTTCATTGACACGCATCTAAATTAAGTGAATCGAACTGTTGGCCATAAGTTCTCTACAATCCTCGTCGGTTATAAATTCAATCAATTATTCTCTACACTCAATATCAATATTTTGTTCATGTGGTTGGTCGACGATGCAACATTTTTCAGCCATCTATGATTGGATTTCTGCTCTTCCACCTCCCTCGTGTTGGGTAAAGGTGGACGTCTCTTACGATTGTCCTGGTGTTACTCCTTACGCACCATTTTATAAGCATAGCAATGGTGAAATACTGATTAGTAAATTTGTTATTAGTAAAAGCGTTGTAAAGGGGTTCTATGCTTTCAATTTGAAATGTCATTATACCATACGGAAAGTGAATATATTCAGTTTTCCTGTCGGTTGGGCAGGTTGTCTTTTAGTGATTGGGAGGAAAACAAGATGTCCCACATTTTAGCCATGCTGATCAATTTTGTCTTTAAAGATGTTTATAGAATTGGTGAGACACATTTAGCGAAAGTCCTCGTGGATTTAGACCTTGCAAAGTCATCTAAATATAAGGATGTATTTACCAATGCGTTTTTGGCTACATGCATCCGCATCTTCAAAGAAGATGATGTCATCAAAATTACAAAGTCACATGGATTCCAGTTCCTAGACAACGAACTAGAGAATGCTACTACAGGAAGAAAACTTAAGTTTATTTCAGCTCTTGATGACGATTGTATATATTTCTTAATGCCGAAGGTGGCATCCATTTTCACTGAAAACAACTACAAGAGCACAACTGACGAATTATTTGCTAAAGGCAATAATCCTTTAGTATACTCAAACAACAATACTTGAGGCTTCTGAATTGTAAGAATCTACACTCCTGTTAGTCTAATGAATGTACTCGCTAGTGACAGCAAAATTTCATATTGGCATCAGTATGCATTAGCACATCACCAGATGTAGGCCAATATCCAGTTCTGTTACACCGTTAAAATATTTCCAGATTGGATAGAAGTGCAGGTCTTAATCTGTAATCTGCTATGTGACGTTATTTCATTATTGCCTGAAAAAGAAATGAGCGAGCGACGATTTGAAGATGAACGACACTTCCCATCTCATCTCTTGTTCTCAATTGGCCCCCAATTTGATCAATCTTATATCCTCATGTTTTCACTCTCTCAATCATCCAATGTTCCTCCTCGATCTGAATTACTATACACATATATACACTAGTATGCACAAATCACCAAGTACATAAACCATTGCACTCCTCTCAACTATTTTTACAATGTTAGCAAAATCATCCATTTTCCATAAATCATAAATGAATCAACATAATAAAGTAACCATGCCAAACACATAACACAACATATATAGTTGGAATCCCCAAGAAGGGGAGAAAACCCGCTTCAACCATAGTAACCAATAGTGAATCTATTGGAAATGCACATGGTCATATTTGGGGTTGGGGCTGCCAATAATGCCCCAATTGATTTATCAATATATCAAGAACTCAAATGGCCAGTTGCTTTAACAAAGTGCGTCATTTCACAATATGTACATTTGTGACACTAACCAAACTATCCATTGTTTGGTTCACTCGATCCTCCAAGATGATTTCATGGTCAATCCACCATCCAAACTTGTCTCTAGCTAACACATAACTATTCAATTATTGTCCATCGTTGTACAAGATCCACTAAATCATCTTGGTTCAACCAAATCCATCTAGGTTCACCTTGTCTCAATTTTCCTCATCATGATACAAATGGCGGCATCAAGGATCAAGTTGTGACTTTGAAACACAATCACCTCATTGTGAGACAAATGATGACGTCGTAGCCCAAGTGGCGATGCTACAACATAGAAAGGCACAACAAAGAACACTGAGGCACAACCTACCACGACATCTCAGTTGTTTGGGCTCACCTAGAGGAAATTGTCCATAGTGAGACACTCATTCTAGTTTTCTCTGGGTTCTTGTAGGTTTTCCTAGGCCATTCCAAAATCATTCCATGACATTCTATCCCATTCCAATTTGTTTTGGAGGTCATTTTAGAATCATTCCAAGGCATTCCAACTCATCTATAGTGAGACACTCATTCTAGTTTTCTCTGGGTTCTTGTTTGTTGTCCTATGCCATTCCAAATTCATTCCAGGGCATTCTATCCCATTCCAAGTTATTTTGGAGGTCATTCTAAAATCATTTCAAGGCATTCCAACTCATATTAGAACATTCCATGTCATTCAAAGCCATTCCAACTCATATTAAAATATTGCATGCCATTCCATGTCATTCCAGAATCGTTCCAAGGCATTCTAGTCTATTCTAACTAGAGCTAGAACATTCCAAAGAGTCCTAAAATGTTCCACAAATTTCCCAGACATTCTCAAACCAATGTGAGACCATGAAAACCAAGGAACTCCAACCTCCATCAAGACATCAAAAGAAGACAAAGACTCCACGTGCCTCTAAAACTCCATTCCAAGAGGTCTTATGCCAAGTATTTCAAGTATGCCTTCTCCAAAAATCCAAAATGCATTTCTTCCAAGCCTTGTCCTTATGCCTCTAGAATGCCTAATTTTGATTGTGTAATACTTGCATATTGTAATTAAATGCAGAAAAAATGTTGAAGAGATCAATCTTAAACATAGTAATAACACATAATTTTACCTAGAAAACCATATGGGAAAATCAACAAAGAATGGCTTATGTCAATACTTAGTAAAAGTGTAGTTCCTTGCATGTAAATGTTCATCGACATTTTAACACATGAATCCGTTGTTGTGAAGAACGGTCATGTGGAAATATATAAAATTGTGATAATTTAGCATATGATAAAAAAAGTTACAGAGTAGATTTTTGTGATAATTTAGCATATGATAAATACCTGGAGATGATGGAGTCTGAAATGGAGATAATGGAGCCGAAGATGGAGCCGCAGGTGGAGATAGTGGAGCTCGAAGTGAGATATAATGGAGAACGAGGTGAAGTAGCCATTTTAATCTTCCTTTATCTTGGTTTAGTTAGGTTAGTTTAATTTAATTTGAATATATGTGTGTGTGTGTGTGTGTGTGTGTGTGTGTTTTATTTCGCAAAAGGTTAGAGCCGACATATATAATTTTCATTTACTTAATTTTTATTATTATTATTTAAGAGTGACATGTGTCAGCTCCACATTGAATTTAGGCACGAAAACACACATTGACCTAATATTGGGCTGTAAAATGCACCTCTCGGCGCAACAAGAAGAAAAAAATGATAAAGATGCATTGGATCGAGAAAAGGGGAATGATCATTTTGGATAAGAGAATGAGGATTTGATAACTTTATAAATTGAATGAAAAAAATAATAATTCTCATTGTTGTAATCCCAATTTTAGGTTTTTTTATGTTGACAAGGTTCATTTTGTGCAAGTTCATATCTAAACTTAATAAAGAACATACAAGTTAGAAATTTTACCAAGATTAATAGAGTTTGTAATCCCAAACATAATCATTAAATATGTTAGGAATCTAACCTCCCTAACCCCTCATGTAGGTAGAATAATATATTTTCCATGTAATTAAGGTCGACATTAGTTTATAAGACCTATTTAATAAATGTGAACAAGTCAATGTAAGAAGACCTAATAGAAGCTTTTGCTTCTAGAAAGATCTTCCACTAGAAGGTTCTTTAGAAGATAGAATTAGTATAAATAAGAGTAGGAGGCATGAAAAGTTTTTGTCTTGAGAATTATTGTAATAGAGCACTTCTCTATTGGAGGTTTCCCCCTCGAAGAGGCAAGTGAACATTGTTTCCTATCAAGAAAGGTATTATTTTGGTGTTGTGGTTTCATATATTGTGTTTGTTCTGTTGTTATTCTATGCAATATTTATGTTTTCTGCTATTATAATAGATCTGGTACCTTACAAGTCGTATCAAAGCACTTTCCTTGGCAAGAATTGTGTGTTAAAGTTTTTCAGGGTAGAGATGTATTCTGGCATCTTAAAACTATAGATACATGCCATTCATCGCATAAATCCATGGTCGGGGAAGCATACATGCAAGAAATACATGCAAGAATGTGATGGTGTCATCTTGGACTTTCAAATCCTATGTGAATGAATCTATTTCAACTTGGACCTACCTTGGTGTCATCCAACATGACATAATTAAACCCATGCCTCATCTTTCCTATCCTAGTCTCCATCTGTTCAACCTTATCACCATGCTGATACATTGAGTATGCCATCTGCTCAACAATGTTCTCCAAGATAACAAGTTGATCCTTTATTCTTCCTATCTTGGGCTCCCTCTCTGTGTCACTTCCATTTGCATGTGATCCAACCATGGACAACCCTCCAAGTATCTTCATTCTACTTGCAAGAGTTTTTTCCAAGGAACCTAAGAATTTACTCAAAGAATTCTCCAAAACTATGTGATCAACTCTACGATGAGTTCTGCAATGAACTTTTTGATTGCTTGCCTTGCCCAAGTGTTCAGTTCACCCCACGAACTCTTCTCCTGGTATTCTCAAAGTGTGCACACAGGATTGTTCACAAGTCACGATCTCATCCGCAACTTGGCACTTACTTCTGTCACAAACCACACACAAACCAAAGCCTACACCCAAAATCTCTCTGTGATGGAACAACCTGCCATACCGAAGCATTCATCAAGTCTGTGCCCAAACTATCTCTATGATTTGCCCTATCACCATTTTAATAGATCATGCTTCAAGCTTTGATACCACCTATTATGACCCCACAGGATGCCTCTAGTATGCCTCTAGAACCATGCTTCAGTATATATACTAAGTATATATACCGATATATATACTTAGTATATATATTGGTATATATACACGTATATATACCGACACATATTCTAATTATATATACTTAGTATATATACCAGTATATATACTGACACATATACATATACCTAGTATACTAGGTATATGCTTCAGTATATATACCAATATATATACTACGTATATATGTCAGTATATATACTTAGTGTATATGTCAGTATATATACTAAGTATATATATAGTGATGTATATATACTAAGTATACATATCGATATATATACCTAGTATATATATCGACACATATGCCTCAGCTCTATTCCCAAACTCCATGAAAAAGATAGTTTGATTTGTCCTCCTGGGGAGAAAATAACCCCACACTTATCCCCCTCCTTTGGATTTTATTAAGCTCAACTTTGATCGAGCTTCCAAAGGAAACCTAGGCCCAATATGCTTTGGAGATCTCTTTCGATATTCTTCATGGAAAGTTCTTCACTTCTTGGTTGGCAGTCTAGGGTATGACACTAATAATGGCACTGATTTATGGGATTTAACCCAAGGGTTGAGGTATGCAATACATTGTGGTTACTCTAAGATCATTGTTGAAGGATATTCTCATCATATCATTCAAATGCTATCCAAACTCTAGAATGGATCCTCTCCTAATAGGGTCTCTACCAAATGATGACTTGTGACTAACCCATCCCTCCTTCAATCTGAGATTTTCTCCATTCCAGTCCTCATAGCTTCGCATGCTATAAGAGATGCAAATAGAGTGGTTAATCATTTAGCCAATGAAGGAGTTAATTTAATAATGGGAGATCTTGACAGGGCTTTGGAAACCTCTCTGAGTGATATCCTTATAGTTGATTGTCATACACTAGCTCAAGGGGATTTGGTCTCCCTAGATGGAACATGACAAGCTAGAAATTTGGATCTTTTTGTCTTCAAATCGATTGGTTTCATGTTATGGTGGACCAATGTAACTCTATGTATATATGCTTTTAATTAATAGAAATTTATCACTAGCTTAAAAAAATTAATTAATTAAAGATATATAATCAAATTCCAAACTTGTTAATAGTATGACTCATAAAACAAATAGTGGTTAGTAGAATATGAACAAGTTGCACTTCACTTTTGTCCAAAAAAGAGATGGTCGCCACCAAATAATCTAGCTTACCACTTTTTATGTAAAGAATGT
>ML776691.1:457018-476012 GCA_009831015.1 Picea engelmannii
GAGAGTCTGACACATGTCAAGGAAAGGTCTAGGTATAGGTATTTACATGGCTTATGATGTCTAAGTCTTGCCATGTCTAGTTCTTACCATGTATAGGAGTGTGAGAGGGAGAGAGAGAGGGAGACATACATGGGGGGAAGAGAGAGAGAGAGAGAGGGTTGGGTGAATGACAAAGAAAAAATAGTTTATAAAAGTGTGTTTTCCCTCTTAGGAACATGTGTGTGTTCTTATAATGCGTGGGTTCTATTAGGAACGCGTGAGTGCTATTAAAATGCATTCACGCTCTTTTGAATTCAATTTTTTTTGGGCGAGATTGACAATGTGTATTCTGACTTGGCTTCCTCTGATTTAGGTTCAGGATGACAAACCTAGTGGTTCGGTCTGCAAATTGATAAAAACCTTCATTTTTGTGAATACCTCTCTATATCTCTATCTTTGACGTTATTTTTCAATAGGATAAACAATTCAGTTGTTGATGAAACTACAAACATAAACAGAGTTATCTATGCAGATTCCAAATATACTTTTTTTTTAAATTGATATTTTTTACTATTTTTAATCTATTTTTTTCATTGCATATATCAAAATCCTAAAATACAAACCTCTCTTATTTATGCTATAACTTTTTGTGGGCTTAACCATTTCTCAAATGAGTTATATTCCACACTAGAGTAGAGACCAATGTCTATGATCTAAAAATAAAATAATTTTGTTTTATCATGTTAAGACCCTTTTAGTCTGCACGAACAAATGAGGTTGTAATTGCAGGGATATGTTGACTTTGATCATTTTTAAAAAATATAAAATTAATATTATAAATTTCAAAAAAATACACCACTAGAACAACGGATTCTCTACAAGCACACAAGTTTTTGGAACAAAATTCCATCATTAAGGTACTCAACACCTACACGAACAAAAACATATACCTTATATTTTGTTGGAAAAATAAGATACCATTGTTAGAAAAAGTCAAATTTGACATAGTTATTCACAATTTCTATGAATAAAAATTGTATGTTAGGAAATCTAATTCGATTTCCTAAGTTTCATCTTCTTACACCATATTCATATTCATTGTAAAAGTACCTTGAATAATCCCTCCAAGTTTTAACATGTTGTTTTTCCAAATTTATAAGAGATATTCGTTTTTTAATTATTTCAACAAAGTGAATAAATTAATTTACTTATATAATGTAGAATTCAATTACAAGTTTTTTTTATTTAATAATTTACCAACATAATTTCCCTTTTTTGTACATTGTTCCTATTTATAATTGAATGACCATGAAATATCATAATAATCATACATTAACATCTCTTGCATATTAATATTAAAATTAGTGCAAACCATGTTAGCAATCTTTTTTTTCCTTGCTATGAAACTTGTTTGTTAAGTAGTAAAATCTTTACCTTGTCTACTTGCACACATAGCTTGTATAAATTTCTCAATTGGTAGGATTTTAATTCATGGTGAACAAGAAATAATATGAATGTAGTCATAGCTTATAAGTAAAAACAATAGGGATAAGGATATCCATAACATATTTGGATTCAGTTTGAATTGTTAATTATTTCATATAACTTTTAATTTATAATTTATAAGTTTAGTCATTGCTTAATTTTAAATTATGGATCCAATAAATAAATACCTATAATGCATACTTTTGATAAATGAGTTATGAGATAAATTTGAAATACATGAAAAAAAACATATTTATTTTATCTATCACATTACTCCAATTTATCTTCAATAGAAGACACATATTACTATTAAAAATATAAACACACTTCAAGAAAAATGTACACACTTTACATTCTTGTTATAACATTACAATAACATTCTAAGGTATAGTATCAAGTGGAATGGGCACATATTATGTATTTATCTTTATTAGAAGACACATATTACTATTAAAAATATGTACACACTTCAAGAAAAATGTACACACTTTACATTCTTAGTATAATATTGCAATAACATTTTAAGATATAGTATCAAGTGGAATGGGTACATATTATGTATTTAAGTATGAAGTTAATTTTCAAATAATAAACAACCACCAATTTTTGTTTATATTAATTATTATTAAATTTTGATTTAAAATTTAAATACCAAATCTATTTAAAAATATATTTTAGACAAGATTTTATTTTAATTGTCATTATCAAGTTTTAGTTTAAAACCTAAAATGTCTCACTTTGAATATAAGAATCTTGACATATGCCTTATCATAATTTAAATCTTAATTTAGAACTCCAAATCTTAATTTGAATTTAAAATTTTATAATAATTAAAAAATGTTTTTAAGGTAAATATTAATATCATTTAAATTTCAATTTAGATTTTTTTTTGTCATTTTTATTAAAAAAAATAATAGAAATTTCATTTTTCATGTTCATTCTATACTTACAAGAGTAAGATTATATACTTAAAACACACATAATTTTTATTCTTTTGAAAAATATTCAATTATCTTTATCTTTCTTTTTTTCTTTACTTTAAATTCAGGTTACCCCTTTATCTTTATCTTTTTTTTTTCTTTTTTGTCTTTACTTTAAATTCAAATTCAGGTTACCCCTCTAAAGAAGATCCCACATTTACCCACTCTAAAACCAAATTTTAAGGAGGGATCCAAACTCTGATTAATAAGTTTGAACAATTTTGAGAGAGGAAGCCAAACTTTGATTAATATGTTTCGGCCAATTTTCAGAAAGGGGAGCCAATTCCTTATTGAATCAAAGGTACCAAAATGACAAATCTCTTCATTCCCATAAAGAAGCTTCATTAATTTTACACCATTGAGAAGAAAAAGGCAGGGCTAGTATTGATGTCTTAATCTTTATCCTCGTCCTCAGTAGGCATTTTTGGAAAAACAAAAGTATATAGTAAAAATTTGATTATAGAAACTAACAAAATACTTTTGTCAGTATCCTCTTTGTCCTTAGTGCCAATTTTCAACAGGAGCTCTAAGCTTTCAAAAATCCCGCAGTGTGGCAGTTAGGATATATTTCTGCCTGCCCGGATCAAGACCAACTACCTCTGGATAAGGGGCTCTTTAACAAAAAACCTGAGCTTGACTGACACGTTCATTGTGGATGCATGCATTCTGCTGATGGATGGTATTTTTCTCTGGTCTTCATAAAACATATCATAGTGGGTTTTCCCATACTTTTTCTTTTAATTCACATCTTTTCCATTTATGTTATTTCAGTGAAGGAAAATATATTCTTTATTGATAAAAGAATCACATTCAAGTACATGATTTTATTTGCAGCTTAAATTCCAATGAAAACATTAGCAACATATACAAACTAAATCTGAACCACCATAACCTAAAGAAATCATTACAAAATGAAAAATGTTAGCAAAACAGTATGAAAACCATAAAACCATGGACCAAATTATCAAAAAAAGCAATGATAGATAACAACCAATTCTGAAAATGCAAATAAATCAACCAGTTGGAAAAAAGCAGTACCCACCATACAAATACATTTAATCGTGCGAAAACATAATGGAATTAAAAACGTATGCATCTACGAGCCAACCCGTCTGAGTGATTAACCCATTTCTTCTGAAACTCTAACTGTCAATAATCCAGTAAGAGGCTGAAGAAAACATGTCCCATGTTATCTGCTAAAAATTCATTTAGCTAATAATATTAAAGCCACAAAAATTCACATATCAGATCCCAAAAATTAGCAGAATGCATAACAGATCCATAGAAACTGTGAGATGTAAGAAAGCCTCAGAGAAATAGTTATGGAAGACATTTTCAACACAGACTCCCTCAGAGTGGTGCATGACTTGGGTTCTCATCATGGACCTAATCAGTATGTAACATTTAGTCCAATAAAGAGCTCGTGGAAAACATGGACAAGAATTCGAAGTATCCATAAGGGAATCAACATGTTAAAAATGCCAATCCGCACATAGCACAAAGTAAGTGCTACTAAGATCGGGGCGACAACCAAATCATCATCATTTTCCGCATACAGTACAATATAAGCACAGCTTCAGCCGAAAGATAGTGATAGTATGAAATAATCATATTAAATCAAAACATAACAATCTCTTCATCTTGAACTGCACTATAAAAAGAACAATTCAAAACCCTAACTATGTAAAAACACCGGAGAACAGATATAAAATATTTTTTTAAATGAAAAAAAAGACAGAAACAGAACGACAAAAACAAGCAAAATCAAAACCTGCAAAAGCCCTTTAAAAATACACTTGTATATAAGTGGCAGAGAAATGTTGGCAATTAATTAGTAACAGAAAAAACATGAATCTAATCTGTGTCGCAAGACCTGTTGTTCTTTCAATGTTGGCCTCAATTTACGAGATGTCTTATCGTTGCCTTAGCTCCAGACACCAGATACCAAAGGTCGCCGATATATTACAACTGAGAAAGATTTAATAAAGCCAACTGGTGATGCATGATTCAATTTCCTCGCACAAAGCTCGACATTGTTTCCATCATACCTATGGATTTGAACTCAATACGTTGCAGGAAAACAAAAGCGAGAGAAAAAATCTCACACAAACATCAAAACCAATAAGCAAGGAGTCATTGTGCCTTAGCGCCTTTGCTAAATTCAAAATTTGAATTAGCTTGAACTCGGAACGAGGCATCGTGGGTCCGGGTGGAACGGGGCGGGCAGTAGCCAACGGGGAGATTTGTTTCTAGTGTAGGCGATCATTATACGCGATGGGGTCCCGGTGACGAAGACGTCCCATCACATCATGTATGGTATGGTTATGTAAATCTTCATCCATGCAACAACTTCCCAATCATTGGGCTGCTGCATGGTGGATAGCCTTCGCCTTCTGTTATTTCTTAGTGCACGTTCACCACATCCAATAAAATCTTAGTGCACGTTCACCACATCCAATAAAATCCTGCTTTAATTCACAACTCCCAATGTGATTTTGAATTCTGTAACGACTCTTAACGGCTCTGAGTCGAGTCCCATCCCCCGTCCCTCCCTCGGTCTCCATTTTTATGTTTTTAATATTTTGAAGGGAAACTTTCCAATAAGTATAGCTTAGAAGTCATTACAACATACTCATTATGAGCTTTATTCATGTCATTATGGGAGTTGAACCTGGGTGGAGAGGATAACAATCATTCTACACAACCATCCAAGCTAAACCCAAGTGATTTTTATGTTTTTAAACCAGTGTCAAGAAAAGTTGTTTGATCTAGATGGAAAAATACCTTTTGAGTGAAGTGTGGAAACCAAACTCTCAAACAATTTGTAGTAAGAATGAGATCCTATCATCGATCCAAACCAACCCTTATTTCCTTGCCATTTCCAGGCTTCCACGCTAACCAGTGAGTGACAATAGGCATAGAATCAGTAAGCGCTTTCCAACAATTTGACATACCTTTCACATTTAGTCTCCCTTTTCTAAGCCATTCAATCACAGAATAGCTTTTTAAATATTTTTTAAGAATCACTTCGTGCCATAGCCCAGTGCCAAACAGACTCCTCCATAGGCTTTTTGCAGCCAGAGCTTTACCAAAACAGAAAATATTATTAAAACCCCAACCTCCAATCTTCTTAGGTTAAGCAATCCTGTCCCAATTTATCAAATGAAATATGTCTATTTCTTTATTGCCCGACCACAAAAAACTAAGCATACGCCTTCTAATCATGTTCAAAATACTTTTTGGAATATTTGCCAAAGGCAGACCCTACACATAAATGCTTTCCAATACCGAATTTACCAGTAAATACCTACCTCCCAACGTAAGCCATCTATGACACCAACTGGATATTTTTTTCTCCACTTTTCTAAGCAGCCACCTCCAATCATTAATAAGGTAGCAGTTTGGTTTTAGAAAAAACCCCAAGTATTTAAAATCATCATCTAATGGTTTTACCTCAAAGGGTAGTAATTCTTTCAAAAGTATTAACTCCTCTCTAGACCATCTTGCTTCCAGAAATTGTAACTTGTGAGCATTGTAAGCCGTTCCATTTGCATTGCTAAACAAATCAAGCACCTCCTTAAACATTCCTCATTATGTCAAAGATCCTTTGCCAAAAAGAATAATATCATCTACAAAAAGTAGATGAGTAATTCTAATCCCTTTTGCTACTGCAACTCCTTGTATTTTTCCTTCTTCAACAAGTTTCTTTAGTATTCTGCTAAGCCCTTCCACTATAATTAAAAACAATAAAGGAGAAGGGGGACAACCTTGTCTCAATCCTCTAGAACTTCTAAAAAAACCAGAAGGGCTTCCATTGATAGAAAGGTAAGCATTTCTCATTGATTTTTAGTTTTTAATTTTTATTTTTGTGTTGTCTTTTTATATCAACCACACTCATTACATCTTCACCAAGTATGCCCCCAAAGCAGGAGCAAATAACAAGGAGAAATCCATTGCGTTATGGACTATGTTGGAGACAACAATCAAGAAGAACATTAAAAAACTTCAAGTGATGAGATATTCAAAACTAGTCATTGATTGGGCCAAACAAAAAAATGTGACTCAAGATATCAAATTGGCCACGATTATGAGGGACATTAAACTAGCCTTTTACTCCTTTGAATGGTTATCATTCCATTATATCCTCCACGAGCTTAACATTAGGGAAGATGAACTCTCGAAAAAGGCACTCTCACTGCTAGTGGGGGCATGTGGGTACTATGAATTTATTGATGGTGAAGAAATAGAAGTGAAACGGAGATCAGACTCTGAGGAGAGATAAAGTTTGAAAACAGTTTTGTACATAGTCTTTAAAGGAATGGACAGATATATTGTAACATGTATATTCGTTTTTTTGAATATAAAAGTTGTTTTTGAAAAAAAATATTTAAAATTGTTATAATAAATTTTAAAAAATAAAATTGATACCAATCATATTTTTAAAATGTTATAAAAAAAATTAAAAATCATATTTTTTAAAATATTAGTATAAATTTTAAAAAAAAATTAATTTCACATCATATTTTAAAAATATCAATATAACAAAATTAAAATTAATTTCACATGGTTATATTTTTTAAAATATTATTATAAACTATATTAAGTTAAATTAAAAGTAACAATAAACCAATTAAAATAAAATTATTATAATTAATATTAAAATAACTTTTATTAAACTATTTCAAATAGTATCACAACTTAACTTTTAAACCCCGATGATGATGGACTTTAACCACCATCATCATTATATATTAAAAAATATTTGGTAATCTTTTAAATCATCACTTTTATTAAATTAAATATTTGTTAATCTTTTAAATCATCACTTTTATTAAATTATTAAAATTAAAATTAATATAAAATTTTAACTTTTAAAACATATCATTTTTTTTAATTTTTATAATTAATTTTTAAAATAACCTATTAAATCAGATCACATAGTATTATTGAAAAATATTATTATAAATGCGAAATTCACTTCACACATTCACATTTAAAATATTGTTATAAAATTAAAATTAATTTTCATATAATAAATTAAAATTAAAACATTATAATTAATAGAAATTTATTTATTAAATTATTAAAATTAATATAAAATATAATTTTTAAAGCAATTATATTTTTTCTCTTCTAGCAAAATTTAAAACCATTAACAACAATATACTTATTATGGACTCAACATATTATTTAAGGAAAATTGAACCTCAATAAAAAGAAATAGCAATCCCTCACAACCAGCCAAACTAAATGAATTCACATAAAACAATCATATTATTATCCTATTATATTTTTTTTTTCACGCGAAAAAAAAAAGTTTCATTGTTATTCTATTAGAATCAAATGAAACTTTTCCATTGTTATTCTACTAGAATCAAATGATACTTTCTGTTACATAAGGATCAAGAAAGTGTTGATCAAAAATAGGTATGTAGTCTCTCCTTCCTATCCCATTTTTACCTTGTAGTAAAGTTTACAAAAAAATATATAGTGGCAATTACAAAAATATCAAAGTTGGTACATCAGTAATGTTCCAAGCTAGAAAATGTAAAGTTTATCTGCAAAGACAACAGTTCCATCAACAAGTTCTTCATAAAAGAGCCAGCCACAAGTTCTTCATAAAAGAGCCAGCCAGTATTTCCTTTGAGGGCCTTCTTGGAGAGGTTGTCTGCTACTTTGTTGAATTGTCTATGTACATGCATAAATTTCATAGATTCAAATTTGTCCTTTAAACTTCTTATCTTGTCCTTCCAGTAGTTGAGATATATCAGGTTCAAGTTGGATTTGGAATTTATCCAATCGATAGTGACCTTGGAATTTCCAACAATCATCATTTTCTTATGGAATAAATAGAACAGAGTAATAATAAACCCCATAAGCCCAAGATTTCGGCTTTCATATTGTAAGGTAGCTAGAGAGGTAGTGGGGGGGTCCAATGGGCCCATAGTGATAATAGTGGAGGCAATTCAATGTAAGGTGGACTAGGTCCACTATATTATTAAATAAGGCTCACTATGGTAGTTAGATATAATAAATGGGTAGTTATATATAATAAATGTAAGAGGACTTCTTAGAAGGTTCTATTTCTAGAAGATTCCTCCTCTAGAATGTTCTTAGGTGATGGTAGCACTATATAAAGGGGTTCAAGCAATGTAATGGAACATGAAGAGAATTATTGTGTTTGGAGCAGTAGCTCAATAGGAAGACGCCCCCTCGAAGAGGCAAGTGAACACGAGAAGATCCCTTCCATAATAGGATCCATTGTATGGTGTTGCCCTACCTCAAGGGTTTGGTAATAATATAGTGTGGTTTCTTCTATCTTGCTTTGTGGATCTATTGTGTATTCAGTATTTGTGGTGATTATATTTGTAGATCTATTCTGGTTCTTAACACATATTGTTTCCATTTCCGCCTGCAAAGTGAGCTTTGACTATGTGATCTGCAGTGATTTTTAGGAAGATTTCAATTCCACATACATTATCATCAGCTACTCCATAAAAAAAACCAATTGGAGTATCATCAAAATAGATTGGATTTAAAATATATTTCATTTTGTCTTCCTCCTCTTTGACTGTGTAATCTTTGAATGAGAGGGTAATTTGGTGAATATCATAGGATCCATTCTATTTCAGTTTTCAAACAATGTTTTGTTTCTGAATTTCCAAATGCCCCAAATGACCAAGAAAGGAATATATCTCAATTTTGGGAATTGAATAAACCAGTGCTTCAAATTTCCCTCTATGGAAGAGAAACTCCATTCACCTTCAATCTTCAAAATTTTTATAACTTCAGACCAATTTTTTTGTGTTTTAGAACAATCCACAAAAAGATGGGTTGTAGTTTCTTCATCCCTTAAACAGAGATTGTGGACCAAGGGACCTATACCTCCTCTTTTTTTGTAATTCACTCCAGATAGGATGCAGTCTTTTGAACACAGCCACAAAGCAAATCATCTTAACTGGAATGTTCAAATCCTAGATAGATTTGTACCACCATCTTCTTTCTTCCATATGGATTGTGTATAAGATGGACCAATATGCTGGATTTGAAGTGACTACACCTGTTGATCTGTTCCAAGACCAAATGATTTTATCATTTGTATTTTTGAGGTGGATACTGCTGCTTTTTAGAATTGTTACAAAGTTTTCCCATTCACTTTTCAGTCCATCTGATAATCCAAACTGATTAGAATCTAACCAATTATGATTTGATCCAGAAACATTAGGAACATCTTCTTGTGTGATCCAGGTGGATATCAGTGGCCACCCACCTTTTCCAACTAGCTCAAAACAGTTTTCTGGCAATTTTGGTAATTTACTATTTTTAGCAGTTTTTAACTTACGGGGCCATTTGGAGGGCCTAAATGAAAGGTTTTTCAGGATCGAGCTTCTCAATGATATCCTACATCCTTATTGAGGCCCCAAAATGAATCTCCTCGATGATACCTTTCCAACGGGCTATCATACGCCTAAAACAAAGATCGTATGCAAAAGTTACGACCCCGAGAAGTTAATGTACTAACTTACCCAAACAGGGCCCACATGACTTTTGGCGCTTCATCTCCTAGGGTTAGGTTTTTGGATGTCTAGCGTTTTTGGCAATCCTGTTCATTGTAAAAAGGCCTTCAGAGCCTCATTGTAATCATCTTCTTGCGAATGAGCACAACCGTCACATCTCTTCTCAGAGATAAGTCTCCACCATTCCAGCAAGCTTGTTTCCGCTACATTTTACAGTTTCAACTTATTTCGTTATTGAATAGAAAGCTAGTTTTACTGTATCTCTATTATTTTGTGTTAAGCACTTGTTAATAATCTGTATTCATTTTGTTCTTCTCATAAAATCCGGATCATTGTGCTATAGTGAAAATTCTTGAGCTATTTAAAAATTGGATTAGTGGTGTTGACAGTTTATAAGAGGAGTGGCAACCAATAAAAGGATCATGTCCTAAAACAACTCGATTACCTGAACCTATCTCCCATGCAAGCCACCTTTTGATAATCGGGAAAGAGCACATAATTTTTTTCCAAATGGTAAAAGTTCCCTGAGACTTGTGATCATCTCTTCGCAGCCATGAAATAATATCAATACCTTTTAGATATTTTTTGTTTAGGATTGTATTCCACAAACCTGCTCCAAATAAACCTCTCCAACATGATTTTGCATCCAGTGATTGTGCGAACCAAGAGATATTCTTTATGCCCCATCCTCCATAGTCTTTTGGTCTGGCTATATTTTGCCATTTTGTAAGATGATATCCTGAGACTTTTTTCCCTCCCTTCCAGATGAAGTTAGTAAGAAGTAGTTGAATACGATGGAGAATGGAGGAGGGAAGTTTTACAAGACTGAGCCAATAAACAAGGATACTCTGAAGAACAGAATTGGCTAAGGTGAGTATGCCTCCTAAAGAAAGCCAATGAAAGGTCCAATTTCCGATCCTTTTTTCAATCTTTTTTAGGAACTACAGCCAATCATTCACTCTATAATTATTGGGTTTAAGGGAAAAACCCAAATATTTCATACCTTGATCAAAGCTCTCAATTTGAATATCAAAAGTTGTAGTCAAACTATATTCAAGGTTCTGATCTAGGTTTTGAACAAGAAAACACGACTTGTGGCAATTTACAATCATACCAGAGGCAGAACAAAAATTTGAGAGGATAGTTTTAAAACACAACCAATCATCAAGTTTGCCAGCTCCAAGAATGAGTACATCCTCAACAAAGAAGAGATGAGAGGTAAAAGTGCTAACAACGACTTTTAGACCTTGAAAAGTACCTGTGTTCACGGCTTGGATCATCAGTCTACTTAAAACTTCAACAACCATAAGAAATAGTAAAGAAGACAGGGGGAAACCTTGTCGCAATCCTCGATGACTTTTGAAGAAATCAGTTGGAACACCGTTAAATAGAACAATTGTGTTAACTGAGATGACACAGCCCATAATCCATTGAGAAACACTCCAGTTTAAGCCAATCTCATCCAGTAGAAATCTAAGGAATTGCCAACTCACTTTATCATAGGCCTTCTTTAAATCAAGCTTCAGGATAACTGAACTTTGCTTCCTCGTCTTTGCAGAGTGTAGACATTCTTGAGTAATACCAACAACATCAAAAATCAGTCTGTCATTGAGGAAGCCAAACTGCTCACCAAAAATGCAGGATGCTAATTTATCTTTGATCCGAGAAGCTATGATTTTTTAAATAACTTTATAGACAAAATCGCACAATGCAATGTGTCTAAAATCATTAAAGGTAATAGGCTTACTAATTTTTGGAATGAGAGTGTAAAAAGTTGCGTCTAGAGCCCCTAGTATTTGACCTGTGCATCTAGATTCCTCCACAACATTGAGTAAATCCTCACTCATAATGTCGAAAAATGTATAGAAAAGTTCTTATGTCCAACCATCTGGACCAAGACTTTTCTCTTTGGCATTTTACTGATAGTTTCTTGTATTTCTTCAATCGAAACAACCTTACCGATCTCCTCATTATCTTCATCATTAAAGAAACGAGGGGCAATCTTTAAAACTTCAATTTGAAGGTCAATGTCTTCAGAATCTATAGCGTTATACTGTGCTTTGAAGTGATTGAAAGCCATCTCTTTTAACTCAGATTCAATAGCTTTCTGATTCTCATCCTCATCTGAAAGGTCCCAAATTGAATTATGACTTCTTCTCTGAGAGGCAAATTTGTGAAAAAATTTAGTATTTTTGTCTCCTTTCTCAATCTAGATAGCCTGACTCCTGAGTCTCTAGAAAGCTTCTTTAATAGAGAGTATAGAATCCTTCCTTTGTTTGAGTGAATTTATTAAGTCTAAATCTTCTTGCTTGAAAATCTGTGAAGGGCACCTTTTAAATATTTTAGACAACTATTGATCAATGGAGATTATATCTGCATTAAGTTATTTCTTTTTAGTGATCTGTCAATTAATAACAAAACTCTTCAAATGCTTAAGCTTGGCGCATAGAAGAAGGACCGAAGAACTGTCTGTCCAACTTTTCATCTCATCCCAGGTGGATCGAACTAATGAAAGGAAGCCCGTGTCTGAAATCCACGTGTTGTTGAATTTGAAGGGAGGGGCAACAGAGAGGGGAGCCACTTTGAATTGCAAGCAAACCGGATTATGATCGGAGATAGTTGAATTTACAACCTAAGTGCAGAAATTATAGTGTTTATCAAGAAGTTTTATGTCTAAAAGAAAACGATCCAATCTTTTAGAAATACCTGTAGAACCGGCTCTACCATTCCTCCAGGTCGGAGACAGGATGGATGGTTGAATGTCCACTAATCCCGAGATGAGAAGGATATTAGAAAAGTAATCGGCTAAAGGGTCAAGTCAAGCCAAGTTCCCTCACACTTCTCTGGCAGATAAGGTGAATTTAAGGTCGCTTACAATAATAAGATTATCCTCACACAACAGTCTGGAATTTGAAATTTGTTGCTAGAAAGACTCTTTGTCTTTGTAGGGTGCATAACAATTAAGTAGTTTTATTGTTTCCTTTGAGCACTTTAATCTGCCTTCCAAGAAAATACCTGCAACTATTCCAAAAGCACAAAACTTAGCATAAGTTGGGTTCCAACCAGAAAGGAGACCTCCAAAGCACCCTTGCGAATCTAGAGCAACTGCATTCCAGTGTGGCAGACATTGAAGAAAGAGGGATTTTTCTTTTTCACCCTCCACCAGTGTTTCTTGAAAAAATACAATGTCAGGTTTGATCTGTTGAAGCAACAGTTTGAGGGAGGCGATTTAAGTGGCCCCCCCAAACCCACAGATATTCGGTGAACAAATGATCATTAAGAAACGCCATGTAGCGATTGGCTTGTTCTAAGGGCCGAGGAGGTGGATCTGTTGTGATCAAAGGTAGGGGAAAGGTAGAGGGAGGTTCAGTGTTAGAAAAATTCGAAAGGCCACCCTCTATTGACTCGGGAGGCTTTTTAGGGGGACGGAGACAAGATTTTTTCCAGACAATCACATTAGAATGGTCAATAGAAAGTGGCGTAGATAAATTGGTAATAGGGAGGGGAATGGGAGATAAGGGCGCGATCGAAAGGGTCAAAGGGATCCTAGAAAAAGTAGACGGGGAAGGGTTAAACGAAATATTTTTTGAAGGGGATAAGGTTTTAGGGGGGGAGGATCAACAAGTAAGGCAGGCGGAGATTCGGATAAAACAGGAGCAAGGGAGGGGCTAAAGTCAGGGAGGTTGTGCTTAGGACGAGGTAGAAGTGACCGAGAGCAGTCCACCTGGTCAGAGGTCTTTGAGGGATCCATAGAAAGAGGAGGTGAGTCATGTCTATCAAGGTCAACAGAGTTGTTACCAGAAAAAAGAACCGAAACATCCAATCTTTTTAATAAAAGGTCCCAGAAACCTTCAAAAATATCTAAGACCCAATGTTCATTATTTTTTAAAAAATAATTTCTTCTGTAGAGATTTTATGAAAGAAATCTGGAAAAAAAACCTACATCTTACCAAGGAATGTGTCGCAATCTGAAAGCTTGGGAAGAAAATTACCATTCTAATCCACGACTGTGAAAGGAGTCATAGACTGATCCAAAGAACAAGAGGCCTTGAGATGCCCCATCTGCCAGCAAATATGACAGCGAAAGGGCCCCCTCCATAAATCTAAGGGTTGGCAGAAGGAGAAATCCCTTATAGTGACAACGATGGATTCTGGGAGACCATTGTCTAGGTCCAGCTCGACCAAAACCCACGCAACCCGCTTGTTGACCCAACGAAGAGAGTGTTCGTCAAAAAAAACAAACTTCCCAACAGAATTAGCAACCGCTTCAATGATTTGTTTTGACCAGAGTTCGACCGGAAAATCCGGTAACAACATCCACAAAAACCTTTGTTGAATGTTTCAGTTAGTGGATTGAAGCTGGGAACCCAGTGCTTGAGCATGAGAACTCCCCTATTTATAATCTAGGGGGAGTTTAAAATTTTCAAAAGATCTTCTTCCGCAAGAAAATGGAAAATAAACCAGTGGTTGGAGAGAAGACTGACCCTTGGACAGTACCCAAGCAGAGGTTTCCAGAAATCTTGGATCCAAACCGATAACTGAGCTTTTTGCAACCTAGTGTAAAAAAACGTACCGATGAGTGCCTTCTTTGATAGACTAGAAACCTGGTCCATAGCAATGTCCTTGCCAAGGATACACCTAGAAGGAGGTTGTTTGACTTTCCAACATTTTTGTTTGCGGTTTGAGTGAGCTTCAGAAACAGATGTTTTGTTGTGTCTGGCACCAACAGGGACATTCGAAACGAAGCTATAAGGGTGGACAATGGTATCAGGGGCTGGGGAAGAAGACACAAAGGGAGTAGCGAGAACATAATGAGAAAGAGTACTAGAGCAAGAGATTAAGTGTGGAGACGCCTGAAAGTGTTTGTCGATCACGTGATCTAGGGAAAGTGTTTTCCCTACACGCACCGAAGTCTTATCAAAACACAGATCAAAAGCCAACTATGGGGGGTTTTGTGGAGGAGGAGACGTTGGGAGGTGGTCTGGCAGTGTGTGACTCATACAATCGTACATGAGCTTGTATGTGTCGTTCTCCAGAAATAGGTTTTCATTTTCCCATAGGTCGTCATCGTCAGCCCACGTCAGGTCTATATTGTTAGTCATAATAAGTTGGAAAGGGCAGATGGAAAGTGGATCCACGTCTGTAGGGAACCTCGCAAGTCAAGGATGGAAGGCTGCAAGAATAAAGTTAGGAGACCGGTTGAAACACGACTGCAGGAAAGCTCGCGAGTCAAGGGTGGGAGGAGGCACCACGTCTGAAGGAAAAGGTTCAGGTGTTTGGATGGATAGGAGAGAACCAGTCCGAACTGGAGAGAGGGTGAAACATGGCTACGGCTACCCTGACACCAAGTTGTGGAGACCCCACACTGCGGGATATATAATATTATCATATTATGTATTTTAAATATTGGTCAATATTTTAATCATCATCACATTGTCATAACCATATTATTAACAAATATTGTTACTATATATTTAACTTTCAAATAATAATAACAATGTAAATTTACTTCCCCGGATGGGGTGCCACGTAGACCATCGAAGACACATGGAGCGGAACCAGGCTTGGCCATAAATGAGGTCGTTCGACTCCCATCCCCTCAGCATTAAGGATGGGAGTTGGCTCCAGCAACCGCCCACCTTATAGAGGACTCGCCCCTCGCGCGAGCAGTCCAGTTATGCAGCTCACCTGTGCGGAGGAATTAATGGCGATGAATGTTTCATCGGCCCTCTTGCTCTTAACGCGCCCGAGCCATGTCTTCTTCCATCTCCGTCTTATTATGCACCAGCTCTGCAACTGCAAGCCACGGAGTAGAGACCCTCATGCCCTCTGCACAGCATTTGCCTGTATTTTCACCTCGATGCCCCGCGAGCGAGGGAAGCCACGTTGTGGCTCAGCCTGGTACGCCTTTGCTGCCCGACGGAGGCGGATGCAAAAAACAGAAAGAGCACTCTCCATTGCTCGGACCCAAATCCTGCACAGAAGGCTCGAGCTCAAAACACCTCCCCAGTCACTGGTTGCAGAAGATGCCATGGAGCCACCAATGGCATACGTTGAAGAAGTTATCCCGAAGGAGCCAATTCAGGACCCTCCGAAGCATCTCCTCTTCACGGTGTCGGACAATTGAGATCCACCAAGTGACTTTCGAGCGGTAGAATCCATGCCTATCACCAAGAAACATCATGACAGTGAGAAGGAGCTGACACAGGAAGATTTCTCCACCTACTTCATTGAGGAGGAGATACCAGAAGTAATAGCCTCTCAAACAGCACACCCAGAAGCTGGAGCCAGCTTGGGTGAAAGAGAACGAATTCATGGAGCGGGTAGGGAAGCAGACCTGAAGCAGCCTGGAGAAGCAGTTTCAAGTGAGCCAGTGGAATTACAACCAGGCGAAAAGACAAGGGAGGGTGGCAGAGTCTTCATGCCACCTCCCATTTCCTCCATGCAAAATCAATGGCCTGTCTTCATGCCACCTCTCCTCCACCCGAACCTCCTGGATTTTCTTTTTGACCTGCGGAGCCAGAGGGCGGACCATGTCCACCGTGGCACCCTCATGGGCCAGCGTTTGGACATGCTATTTGACGCCTTCTCCAATGCGCCACGGAGATGCCCAACTTGCCTACAATTTTTTGTCATTCCAGCTAAGGAACAAGCTCAAGATATGGATGCCACCTCATACGCCACTGAGTAACTGTCATGGTCTTGCTTAAAATTCCAATCTCAATTTTATAGTTGTTCATACTTTTAGTTAATCTCTGTAAGACAATAATCATAGTTAAAACAATGTCACTCCACCAGTCCTAGTTTCCTATGGGCAGGACTGTAAGTAAGCTAGTCTATTTTGGACAAGGGATGACACCATTTCGGTTTCCGCTTAGGCAGCGGAATGGATGACAGTCCAGGAACAATTGTATTTTTGCCAATTAATATAGCAGGAACTTCCCCCTTTTTACTTAAAAAAAAAAACAATGTAAATTTACTTGATAAATTTAATTTTTAAATAAAATTAATTGCAAAAATTGTTATTATAATTTTAATTTTAAAACCACAATAGTATTGCAAAAAGTTATAAATTTATTTTTTTAATCATAACCATATTGAAAAAACTAATAAATTTAATTTGTTATCATAATCACTTTATAAAAATTGTTATTATAAATTTAAAACTTATAATTTTAATTTGTTATCATAATCACATTATAAAAATTGTTATTATAAATTTAATTTTGTATCATAATCACATTACAAAAATTGTTGTTATAAATATAATTTTATAATAATGAAAAAAAGTTATAAATTTATTTGTTTTAATGATAACCCGATTGAAAAAAAAAGTCATTATTTTTTTTTCCATAATTACATTGTAAAAATTGTTATTATAGACTTAGTTTTATAATAATGATGATGATGATGATGATGATTAACGTCCATTAAGATCGAATTGGTCTATCGCACCTTAAGAGGGTAAGTGATTATTTGTGATTCTTTAGAATTTTGTTCATGTGCTCGAAAAGCATTAAGAGAAGCTTTCCAAGATCACCATACTTTTGTTGAGTTAAGAGGTTAGGAAGGTTGGTAGTGTGACAAATATTTAAAAATGAGATCTAATATTGGTATAGGCTGGACAATCTAAGAGAAAGTGATTTTCATCTTCAACCTTCTTAGTGTCACAAAGGTGACACACTCTTTCATCCCATGGCATTTTAGGAATTGACCAACGTCCAGTTTCAATATGGAGCTCGTGAGAATTTGTTCTTATCTTAGCAATGCTTATTTTTTTCTTTACAGTTGGAAAAACAGATAGACAATTTTGATCTTCTAGATTAGGGTTGATTACATCCTTATAATACCTTAATTTTATCTTTTCCTCCTAACTCTTTGTCACACCACATTTTCTCCTTAAATTTTGATTTGACGTTTTTTTTAATAGTATTTTTATTCTGCAAAATGGTGTCTTCCATGATTCTCCAATAGTTTAGCCAAGACTGGGCATCTTTATGCCATCCTCGCTTGAGTCAATAGTGGTTATGACTCGATTTTGAAGCAATTTTAGGAAGATTCTTGTCTTCCATGTTGTTTAACTTGTTCTTATACATTAGGTATCTAGTCATAGCCATGCTCTCAATGGGGGAGAGGCTTATTTCTAAGAGGAGGATGGGATAGGGCGTATTTCCTTTAATTTTGAGATTATAGGTTAAAAATTATTTTGTATTTGCTCTATCTTTCTCCAGGATTCACGAGAGATACTACAACCCAGACTTCACATCCATAAAGAATAACATGTGTAACAAGAGTCTCAAAGAGGATTTTTTTATTATCCCAAAAACTCAACTGATTTACAATTGTTTTCAAGCCCATAATAAGCTTTCCATCTGTCAATAATCCTTTTCTCAATGCTATAATTCCAATTGAGCTTGTGATGAATATCAATTCCAAGATATTTGTAGGAAGTCATTTCCTCCAAGTTTTTTTGGTCATATACGAAGGTATCATAAGGGATCTTATTGGATTTAATAGTTATGACCGTAGTTGTAGTGTACCCATTCACTACCTGGATTTTAACAAACCTCTCAGTTACCGTTCTGTACATGGAATCTACAGAACTCATACTGGTTTGAACAAACAAATGCATTTAACACAATTAAACACACTTAAAAACTCAGAGTAAAATATATGGGTACTGCTATAAATAAACAACCATAGCATTCATCATTAATTTATTTATACAGTGGAAAACATGATACTTAAACAGCACAGTCGTGCTCAACATAATTAAAGCCTAATTCAATACTTATCTTTTATTGGCTGTATAACTTCACCAACCAAGTGCAGGCCTTCCATGAACCTCCCAGCCTTAGACCACATTGTTCATCGGCTCAACAGTAGGTCACCCCCGAGCCGGGACCGAGCTCCACCCGAAGACAAGGAATCCTAGGCTAGGCTGAGGTTACAGGGAAGATAGCACATACACAACCACCAGGAAGAAAGCTCTCCCAGGAATCTCCCACGCTCACTGCCCACAGACCCTCATTC
>ML776691.1:486116-522134 GCA_009831015.1 Picea engelmannii
CTCTGGATTCTCTAGCACCCACTAGAAGGAAGCACCAACTCCCTGATTTCTCTAGCACCCACTAGAAGGAAGCACCAAATCCCTAAGAGTTCCAGCACCAACTCCCTAAGAGTTCCAGCACCAACTGGATGGAAGCACCAACTTCCTAAGAGTTCCAGCACCAACTAGATGGAAGCACCAACTTCCAGTTACACAAGCACCAACCTGTATATCAGAGAACCAATGTTCTCCCTTGCACCACCCTGCCACCCTGGTTTCTCTGGCTGCAACCAGATGGAAGCTACAACTCCCTGTGTTCAAGCACCCACTTGAACCTCTGAGGAACACAGTCCTCCCTAACACCTCCCAACCACCCTGAAATATAAAACTTTGCTACTAAAACTTATTACAGTGATATAATGTTCATCAATGGCTTACCAGTCTCATTACTGTTCTGCTACACTGCCCTGCTTTGTCTGCCTCACTGTCTTCCTACACACATGCCTTGAGCTTTCTCTTCTTTTTCCTTTTATGCTCTGTGCGCCATGTCCATTCAATGCACCATTCCTCTTATGTGTATTTCAGCTCCTGCACACTGCCTCCTTCTACACGCCTGAATCACTCTCAACAACATCCCAATCTCTTCTTTGATCTGCGTTTTATCCTCTCTGTGCATCTTCTGCATCCTCTATTCACAATGCTTTTGCATGCTCTCCCCATGTCGAGTGCTCTACCTGATCATCATTACAACTCTTCAGCTTCTCTGGCAGTTAAACCCATGCATCCATCATCACTAGGTGTTATGCTGAGATTCCTTAGCCTGTCTAGCAGTCGAGACTCTTCGTCTTCTCTATCATAGTCGAGCTCATCCTCTCTGTTGCAGTTACAGACTTCAATTCTCTTCCAACTGTCAATCACCTCTATGAACAGTCTTCATTCCACTGGCAGATGCCTTGAGACTCTTCAGCTCCTTTGGCAATCACATTGAGGCCTCTTTGATTTTTCTATGCAGAAACAATCAGTGGTTTCTAGCAGTTACACTGTGAACCTCTTGAGCCTTATGCCTTTGGCACCTTTCACCTTTCCTTTCACATGTGGCCTCAAACGGTGACCACACGCCTGTTCAGAAGGCTCTTTCGCGATTCGCATTTCAACAATTCCTGTTGTGAGGCATCCCGACTCTCCAAGTCGCGATCTCCGAAATGGAGATTAGCTTCGTGCTAGCTCCTCCCTTGAGCCTTCGTCGACGTGACCATAGGTTATGACCAGGGGCCAATTCTGAACACGCATTTCGCATTTCAGCATTTCGGCATTCCTGTGGTGAAGAGTCTCAACTCTTCATGTTACAATTGTCGAAAAGGAGCTTAGCTTGGTGCTAGCTCCTCCCTCTCACATGATCACAGCCTACACCAAAAGGTATTTCGGCGTTTCGCATTTCGGCGTTTCGACATTTCTGTGGTGAAGTGTTTCGACACTCCAAGTCACGAACCCCGAAATTTTCGGCGTTTCGCATTTCGACGTTTCGGCATTTCTGTGTTGAAGTGTTTCGACACTCCAAGTCACGAACCCTGAAATTTTCAGCGTTTCGCATTTCGCAACTTTGTCATTCTTGTCGTGAGTGTTCTTGACACCTCCAACTCCTGGTATCCGAAACTCTGAAATGGAGTCAAGTCAACGGTCCATGATCTCCCTTTGATCAACGACTCAAATTAAGTCGTGGTTTCGCATTTCGCAATTTTGGCATTCTTGTCGTGAGTGTCCTTGACACCTCCAACTCCCAGTATCCGAAACCCCGAAATGTCGTGGTTTCGCATTTCGCAATTTCATCATTCTTGTCGTGAGTTGCTTCCTTGACTCCTAGAGTTTTCGCTTCTGATCTTGCCATGCGATCATCGTTGCGCTGTTAGTCTTGATCTTTTCCATCAATGACAAACATGCATACTCTACCTCTGTCTGAAAACATGCCAACAATCTCCCCATTTGGCATTGATGGCAACCCCTTGAAGAACGTCCAACTATACCACTGTAGCATCCTTGAAATTACCACACTTTCTCCCCCTTTGACATCAATGTCAAAGAAGAAACATGCTCCCCCTGAGCTGTTGCAGTACATACTCCCCCTGTCAACTATGAGCAGCTTAGAAATACAACAGATATTCAATAAGTACTCCCCCTGACCAGGTGACCAGTTTAGACGAAAGAAGTTATAACCCCCAACTTTTGACGAAGATATCCAAAAGGGGTCGCTGCTAACGGTTTAGTAAAAATATCAACAATCTGTTATGTGGAATAAATATAATTCAGTTGAACAATTTTGTTTGTAACTTGTTCTCTGAGAAAATAGTATTTTATTGGAATATGCTTAGTCTTGGAATGAAGAACAAGGCTTTTGGAGACACTAATGGCACTGGTGTTATCACAGTGAATTGTAATTGGATCAGTATAATTTACCTTCAAATCTGCAAGAGTTTGGATCATCCACAAAATCTGAGTGCAGCAAGTAGCAACAACAATGTACTCTATTTCTGTAGTTGATAAGGAAATAGATCCTTGCTTTTTACTAAGCCATGCTACTAAAGAGTCACCTAGAAAGAATGCTCCTCCACTGGTGTTTTTTCTCTCATCAACACAGTTTGTCCAATCTACATCTGAATAAGAATTTAACTGAAAATTCTGATTTCTGGGATACCACAGACCATAAGTCATTGTTCCCTTCAAGTATTTGAATATCCTTGTGACAGCTACCAAGTGACTTTGTTTAGGAGATGATTGATAACGACCTACCATTCCAACAGTTTTCATTATATCAGGATGAGATGTTGTGATGTACAGAAGACTACCTATCATTGATCGGTATGTCCTTTGATCAACATCAAGTGACATATCATCTTTACTGATCTTGCAACCAACCACCATAGGTGTACTAACATGAAAAGAATCCTCCATCTGAAATTTCTTCAACATCTCTTGCAAATATTTTTCTTGAGAGATAAATATTCCTACAAAACTCTGATTTACTTGTAAACCAAGAAAATATGACAGTTCTCCTATCATGGACATCTCAAACTCTGTTTGCATAGAGTTAGCAAACCACTGGACAGATGATTCATTAGTACAACAAAAAATAATATCATCTACATAAACCAAAACAACTAGTAGACTATCACCTTCAGACTTAATGTAGAGATTGTTGTCAACAGTACCTTTCTTGAACCCTTTGTCTTGTAAAAATTTGTCCAGTCCATAATACCAAGCTCGTGGTGCTTGCTTCAGTCCATATAAGGCCTTCTTCAGCTTGCAAACATAATTAGGATTATCTGTCAATGAGAATCCTTCAGGTTGCTCCATATATACTTCTTCCTCTAGATCTCCATTAAGAAAAATTGACTTAACATCCATCTGATACACTTTAAAGTTCTTATGGCATGAATATGCAAGGAACATTCTGATGGCTTCCAATCTTGCCACTGGTGCAAAAGTTTCATCAAATTCTTGACCTTCAACTTGTGCATACCCTTTATAGACCAATCTGACTTTATTTTTAACAACTTGTCATTTTTCATTCATTTTATTTTTGAACACCCATTTGGAACCTATTACATTCTTATCTTCAGGTCTAGGGATAAGCTCCCAAGTATTGTTCTTCTCAATCTGATCAAACTCTTCATTCATAGCTCTAATCCAATCATCATGTTGGCTAGCTTCATCAAAAATTTTAGGTTTAGTCATAGATAAAAAAAAAAACCACATGAGATTGTTCTAAGTCTTTAATCAATTTCCTTCTTGTCTGAACTCATTTATTTATATCTCCAATTATCTGATTTTCAGGATGATTCTTTTTAACAATTTTGAGAGGTGAGTTTGTTTCTTTCTGCTGATTTATGTCAGCCTAAGTATTTGTATCTACATCTGATTCAGATTCTTCTCTTTCTAATCCTTGGACCTGTTCATCTTCATCTTCATCTATATCTTATGTGTTTGGTTCAACACTGCTTACATTTCTGACCGGGATTTCTTCATCAAATTTTATGTCTATACAATCAACTAGTTTATGCAGCCTCTTATTGTAACATCTGTACCATTTACTGTTTGTAGCATAACCTAAGAAGATACCTTCATTAGCCCTGTCATCATATTTCCCAATATTTTCATCATTGTTCTTGATATAACATTTACTCCCAAAGACTTTAAAATGCTTGATTGAAGCAGGTCTTCCAAACCATAGTTCATAAGAAGTCTTGTCATTGTGTGGCCTGAGATAAGCTTTGTTAAGGATATGAACAGCTGTATGAATTGCTTCCACCCAATATGTCTGAGGTATGTTCCTTTCATTCATCATTGATCTTGCCATTTGCTGTACTGATCTATTCTGCCTCTCAACAACTCCATTTTGTTGTGGAGTCCTTGGAATTGTGTACTCTCTTTTGATCTCATGTTTATCACAAAACTCTTTGCAGTTCCATAAACTAAACTCTCCTCCTCTATCAGACGTTACTTCCTTTAATCTTTTTCCTGTTTGATTCTCAGTCAGAGCCTTAAACACTTTGAATTTTTCAAATGCTTCAGATTTTTCCTTCAAAAAGGCAACCCTTGTTAGTCTAGAATAATCATCAATAATCAACATAAAATAAAATAAAATCCTGTACCTTCTTTCCTTGATGGTCCACATAAATCCATATGTACTAACTGGAAAGGTTTTTCTGTTGAAGGAAAGTCTTTAGATTTGAACTGAGTGCGAGTAAGTTTTCTTATCTGGCAAGGTTTACAAACAGAGTCGTATGGCTTCGATATCTTAGGAAGATCTTTTACTACCCCATTGTTTCTGAGCTTGATTATATGATCAAAATTTAGGTGTCCAAGTCTCCTATGCCACAACCAACTTTCATCATATTTGCTTAAGTGGCATTATTATTTTTCTTTTTTTAACACATAGACATTGTTTTATGTTCTTATCCCTTTTGCAACCAGTTGTCCTGAACTCAAAGACTTTATTTTACAGTCTTTAGAAGTAAAGACAACTTCACATCCTTTGTCACAAACTTGACTGACACTTAGTAGATTATGTTTCAGACCATCTACAAACAACACATCTTGAGCTTTTCCTTTGCCATTACTCAAACTTACCATTCCTTTACCTTTTATTTTTCCTGGTGCATCATTTCCAAAAGTTACATTCCCTTATTTGCTTTCACTTAGAGTTAGAAACTTACTTTTGTCTCCAGTCATATGTTTGGAACATCCACTGTCAATATACCAGGGATTCTTTTGTCTTTGGGCTGATAACACTAATCCGCACTGGTCATATTTTTTCTTCTTCCAAACCTTGAAATTTTCAGCAGCAGGATTCAGATCTGACTTATAGTTTCTTAAGCGACAGTTTGCAGCTTTATGTCCATAATTATGGCAGTTGTAACATTCTGGTTCACTGAATAACAGATCATAACGATTGTTATGCTCATGACTGTTGTTGTGTTTCACCTGTGTCCTTCTCCCATTCATCACATGATTTATAGTCTGTTATTGTTTGTTGCTTGGCTGTCTCAATCTTCTTGAAAAACTTGATTGCTCATATCTAAATCTTAAAGAACAATTTATAGCTTTATGACCAAAGTTAGAACCAAAAAAACAATATCCATAGAAAAATCCTTTCTACCTGGAAGAAGATTTTCTTCTTTGAGTGAGTCGATTTCTTCCATGCTGATAGTTTCTCTGATCTACAGGTTTGGTTCTGATATTTTTTCTTTCATTTATTCTCGATCGTTGATTCTCTTTCTTTGTTTCTACAGAGTGATTGTTTTCAATGTTTGAGGATTTGACAAACTTGATAGGTTCTGTATGACTTGGATGATCACTACTTGATCCTTCTTCATACCCCAAACCAGCTTTCAACTTTGGGTTTCTTTGTTGATTTAGAATGGAGGTTAATCCTTCTAAAGCTTTAATACTTGACAGAGTTTGGTAATACAATGCCTTAAACTTCTCCATCTCTTTTATGGTTTTCACTACTTCTTCTTCTAAGGCTTCACACCTTGCTTTCTTCTCTGATAACTGTCGTTTCAGAATGTCCTCGATTTTCTTTGCCTCTTCTAATTCCACTTTTAGTAGGGCAAAGTCTTCATCAGGTTTTTTAGTGCCTTTCTTGAACTGTATCAGCAATTGTTTTTGCTTTCTCTTCTTAAGTCTGAATCTGTCAATCTCTTCCAAAGCGTTGATCATCTCTCTTTCCAAGTCAACCATAGCTTCTTCATCATTATCATCACTGCATGTCCTTTTATTATCACAATCCTCTTTGGCCATAATCATGAAGTCATTTACCTAATCTTCAGAGGAAGAGTCACTATCGGTGTCTTCTGAGGAGTCGTCATTGTTTACACATAAACTTTTCTTTTTATCAAATCTTTTGGATTTGTGCTTCTCTTCACCTTCAGAGTTCTGGTCCTTCTTCTTGTGTGGACACTTATTTGAGAAATGACCTATCTTACCACAATTGAAACATTTGAAGGGCAGCTTACATTTGTATTTGTCTGATCGTAGCTTTAACCTTCTCGCAAATTTTGCCTCAATATCATCTAAATCTGAAACAATATTCTTGTCTACTTTAAAAGATGTTTCTCTAGTAATGGATTTATCTTTGTTGATTCTCATTTCATATGCAGTTAAAGTTCCTAGGAGTTGATTAATGGACAGAGTTTTAAGAACATTTAGTTCTTCTATTGCAGAGACTTTTGGATTAAGTTTATCAAGCAAAGATCTTAAAATATTCTGAACTAAAATTGATTCTTCAATCTTCTCACCGAGACCCTTCATGGCATTCACAAGTTCTTCAACTCTTAAAAAATACTTACTTGTTGACTGTTTCCTCTTCATTCATCTTTAGTTGTTCAAACTTCAACCTAAATGTTTGAAGTTTGGCATCTTTTACTTTCTCATTTCCTTCATAGCTACTAATAAGTTTATCCCACATTTCTTTGGCAGTTTGAAGATGCATCACCTTTACAAACTCGGCTTCTGCAAGTCCATTCAAGATAGCATTCATTCCCTTAACATTAAAGCTAAATTCTAACTTATCATCCTTGGAAGCTAGCACAACAGACTTTATGTATCCAATCTCTACTACATTCCAAACATCAACACCTAAGGCCATTAGGTATGTTCTCATTCTAACCTTCTAGAAGGAAAAATTTGTTCCATCAAACAGAGGAGGCTTAGTGGTTGAAGTCCCTTCATGACTAATCATGTTTAAGCTTACAAATCTACCTTTAGATAAAAGGAACCTGCTCTGATACCAATTGTTGGACAACTGAGAGGGGGGGATGAATCAGTTGTTACCGTGCTTAAACAATTATGTTTATTTTAAACTCTTTACATAGCACTCAATGACAATCACAATAATGCAGAGAAGTAAGCAATAGAACATTCAGCATCATTCACATATATGAGATACACAGAGACAGATATTTCCTGAGGAAACCCATAAAGGGTAAAAACCTCTTCTTCTTTATATGATAAATAATCTTTACATTCTGTACATTATCATACTTATGAACACCAACTCATAATGAGGCTACAACCTCTATTTTCCAAGCTGCTACTTGTTGAGAGCACCAACTCTCTGGATTCTCTAGCACCCACTAGAAGGAAGCATCGACTCCCTGGTTTCTCTAACACCCACTAGAAGAAAGCACCAACTCCCTAAGAGTTCCAGCACCAACTTCCTAAGAGTTACAGCACCAATTGGATGGAAGCACCAACTTCCAGTTACACAGGCACCGACATGTATATCAGAGAACCAATGCTCTCCCTTGCACCACCCTGCCACCCTGGTTTCTCTGGCTGCAACCAGATGGAAGCTACAACTCCCTGTGTTCAAGCACCCACTTGAACCTCTGAGGACAACAGTCCTCCCTAGCACCTCCCAACCACCCTGAAATATAAAACTTTGCTACTGAAACTTATTACAATGATATAATCTCCATCAATGGCTTACCAGTCTCATCACTGTTTTACTACACTGCCCTGCTCTGTCTGCCTCACTGTCTTCCTGCACACATGCCTTGAGCTTTATGTTCTTCTGCCTTTTATGCTCTGTGCGCCATGTCCATTCAATGCACCATTCCTCTTCTGTGTATTTCAGCTGTTGCACACTGCCTCCTTCTACACACTTGAATCACTCTCAACAACAGCCCAATCTCTTCTCTGTTCTACGTTTTATCCTCTCTGTGCATCTTCTGCATCCTCTACTCACAATGCTTCTGCATGCTCTCCCCATGTCGAGTGCTCTGCATGATCATCATTACAACTCTTCAGCTTCTCTGGCGGTTAAACCCATGCGTCCATCATCACTGGGTGTTATGCCGAGATTCCTTAGCCTGTCTAGCAGTCGAGACTCTTCGTTTTCTCTATCATAGTCGAGCTTATCCTCTCTGTTGCAGTTACAGACTTCAACGCTCTTCCAACTGTCAATCGCCTCTATGAACAGTCTTCATTCCACTGGCAGATGCCTTGAGACTCTTCAGCTCCTCTGGCAATCACACTGAGGCCTCTTTGATTTTTTTGTGCAGAAATAATCAATGGTTTCTGGCAGTTACACTGTGAACCTCTTGAGCCTTATGCCTTTGGCACCTTTCACCTTTCCTTTCACATGTGGCCTCAGGCGATGACCACACGCCTGTTTAGAAGGCGCTTTCGCGATTACATTTCGACAATTCCTGTTGTGAGGCATCCCAACTCTCCAAGTCGCGATCTCCGAAATGGAGATTAGCTTCGTGCTAGCTCCTCCCTTGAGCCTTCGTCGATGTGACCATAGGTTATGACCAGGGGCCAATTCTGAACACGCATTTCACATTTCGGCATTTCGGCATTCCTGTGGTGAAGAATCTCGACTCTTCATGTTACAATCGCCAAAAAAGAGCTTCGCTTGGTGCTAGCTCCTCCCTCTCACATGACCACTGACGGTGACCATAGCCTACACCAAAAGGTATTTCAGTGTTTCGCATTTCGGCGTTTCAGCATTTATGTGGTGAAGTGTTTCGACACTCCAAGTCACGAACCCCGAAATTTTCGACGTTTCGACATCTCTGTGTTGAAGTGTTTCAACACTCCAAGTCACGAACCCCGAAATTTTCGACGTTTCGCATTTTTCAACTTCGTCATTCTTGTCGTGAGTGTTCTTGACACCTCCAACTCTCGGTATCTAAAACTCCGAAATGGAGTCAAATCAACGGTCCACGATCTCCCTTTGATCAACGACTCAGATTAAGTCGTTGTTTCACATTTCACGATTTCGACATTCTTATCGTGAGTGTCCTTGACACCTCCAACTCCCGGTATCTGAAACCCCGAAATGTCGTGGTTTCGCATTTCGCAATTTCATCATTCTTGTCGTGAGTTGCTTCCTTGACTCCTGGAGTTTTCGCTTCTAATCTTGCCATGCGATCATCGTTGCATTGCTGGTCTTGATCTTTGCCATCAATGACAAACACGCATACTCTGCCTCTGTCTGAAAACATGCCAACAAATCATAATGGTCCTATAATTAAAGGGAATGTTTCTATCCCCATTTTTAAAAATAGGGACAATGAGACTTTGTGTCCAGGGTTTACGGAAGCCATGCTTGACTGCTAAATTGAAGAGCTTGTGTATGTGAGGGATAAGGATTGGCCCTACGATTTGAAAAAATTCAGCTTGGTAGCCTTCAATGTCCTTAGCTTTCCCATTTGCAAGCCGCTTAACCCCGAACTCTATGTCATCTAAAGAAAAAACTTCTTCCTTTGTAGGGACAACAGGAATGGTGTCCATGGCATCAGGGAACTCGTAAAGACTTTGTAGGAATTCCAGTCCCTTAAGGGAATCCTATTATTTTCTTTAGTATTGCATTTTAGAATTTGGCTCCAGAACTTCTTAGAATCCAGCTTATATAGTTATGAAAGTTGCTCTTGCCTTTTATTGATATAGTACATTTTTTTCCTTTTCATTAAGGCTTTGTACGTATTGATCTTATTAAGTTTTAAGTACTCATTAAAAGCATCCCTAATGGCTTTCCTAGCAATTTTACATTCTTTATCATACCAAGGGTTGGTCGTTCTATTAGTCTTTTTATAGGACACCTTGAAAGAGAACTTGTTAATAGAAGTGGAAAGGGTAGTTGTAAAATTATGATAGAGTTTTTCAATGTTGTCCTTATAAGTTAGGAGATTTAATTTACTATTTAAATCCTTTAAGAAAATGTCAATTTTACTTTTGTCAAAGCCCAAATTCCTTTGATTATCAGAATTCTCTTCAATGGCACTTTTATGCATGGAAAAGTTTAGAGTTAGGGTTAAAGGTTTGTGATCAGAGTCAATCTCATGGTCATTTAAAAGATCAAAAGTTTTTATTTGGTTGGAAACGAGGATATCAAATATCCATAATCTACAACACTACTACCTAGCCCATGAATACAAGTCATCTGGTTGGAGTTTGGCCACTTCATTGCTCCATTGAAAATTATTAGAATACCAATATCACTCAGTATCCAACTTATCAGAGGACCTTTGCGCCATGGAAAGCCACAACAATTCCAAAAAAAGATCATGAGTGTCCCAAATTCCTATTTATTATTATTCTTCTAGTCTCTATCCCTAACAATAGCTTTTTGATTTCTAATTATTGTCCATTTTCCTTCTTTTCTGGCTTCTTTTACCTTTTGAACTCCCTTAATTCAGCTTGGTCTTCGAGAATGAGGTCTTCATTTATAAATATTCCTGACCCTTTTAAGCTCAAAGATTTACTAAGTATGTTATATTTATGGTCATTACAACTTACTTTGACAAGGATCAACCTATCTTTGTGATCAATTATTTTTCCTAGCCTCTTTGCTTCTATGAGGTAAGTTGTATCAATTTGTGATTTATTATTTAATTCTTCTTTTACTATTGCTAGTGTATCCTCCTCTTGTTCTTTTATACCAAAAATTATGAGGTTCAAGGCTCTTTTGTTACGCTCATGGTCCAATTCAATTAGCTTATTCATTTCCTCTTTGATGGGTTTGATATCCAATTTGTTTTCCATATTACTGAGGATCAAATTGTTGATTAGTTTTTCTTCTAACTCTTTAATCCTATCTCTCAAGTTGTGATCTTCAACCCCTCCTCCTTGGGTTGATTGTTTATGTTTTTCCATTTCTTGAATCCTATCCTTCATTGATTGCAATTCACTCTTGAACCCTAAGAATCTATCCTTTATTTGAGTTTGAATGGTATCTTTAACTTTTTTATCAATCATTGCCTCTAGCTTAATTTGGTGTTTTAGATCTCTTTCTTCACTCTTTTTTTCTAATGTTTCTAACTCTATTTGGATTTTAGCATCTCTTTCTTCACTCCTTTTTTCTAATGTTTCTAACTCTAATTGGATTTTGGCATCTCTCTCTTCTCTCATTTTTTCTACTAAATCCATATAATCATAAAGGATCTCTAGGGTGATTTTGAATCCATATAATGGTAACTAATTTTGGGGGGGCTCCCCCTCTTAGGTTGAGTTTTTGGAATAGGTGGTGGAGTGCTCATATTGAAAGGAAGAGAAAAAAATGTAACAATTATTATTTTGGATTGACTTTATCTCTCAAATCAACTTTTACTTATGAAACTTAAAATATATTTAAATCTCTTTACGATAATAGATTATAAATATATTTTAAATTAAAATTGAATCAAAGTAAAAAGTGACTAACCTCATTTCACATGTCCAATTGCTCAACCAGTTGAAGAAGCCAAAAATAAATTCCGAAAATCGGAAAAAAGTCAGTAAAAAAGGTAAAAACCAAAGAGAAGTATTATTCACATTATATTTACTATGTAATTATAACAATAATTACATAGTAAAAATTGTTATAAATTTAATTTTATACTAATAATTAGTTTTTTTTTAATAATTTAATTTCAAAATCATCATCATAATGTAAATGTCCAAAAAAATTATAAAATTAACCTTCAAATTATTATCATATTTACATAATTATTATCATTATCATCATCACATTGCAAAAATCTTTATTATTAATTCGATTTTATAATAATAATTACATTGTAAAAAAATTATAAATTTAATTTTATATTAATAATCATTTAAAAAAATCTTCTACATTTAATTTTAAAATCTTAATTATATTATTAATTGTCAAAAATATATATTATATAGATAATCTTCAAATTATAATTATCACTACTCTATCTTTTAAAATATATTACTATAAACTTTATTTTTAAATTATTATCTTAATATTTAAAAAGCATTACAAATATCTCTAAAATCATCATCCCATTTTTTTTTTTCAAAATTAAACTTTCAAACCATTCATCCTCACATTGCCATTACAAAAATTTCATTACCCATTTTGTTTTTAAAATTATAATTATATTATAAAAATTTCATTACACAATTTTTTTTAAATTATAATTATATGGTTAAAATAGTTATTGTAAATTTAACTTTTAAATCATTGTAATATTAAAAAATTAACCTTTATATTACAAAAATTTCATTACCTAAATTTAATTTTAAAATTATAATCATATTGTTAAAATAATAACTTTTATATTATAATCATTACACATTGTTAATATCATTTTAAAAAATATATTACTAAAAAAATTATTTTAAACCATTATTTTAATATTTAAAAAACACTACAAAAATATCTTTTAAATCATAATCATGATCACATTGTTATATCATTTTAAAAATTATTTTAAACCATCGTTTTAATATATCTTTTAAATCATAATCATGGTCACATTGTGATTGTCACAATTTAACTTTCAAATCACCTTTTAGTCATATTACCTCATTATTATTTTGTAAAATGTTAAACTACAAAGTTGCAAAGATAAAAACATCTCTCGGTTCAATTCGGGGAGAGAGAGCCTTATGTCTCTGATGTCATTATGTCTCTGATGTCAGGGTTTCACATCCCATATCATCCGCATTCCATATCATCCACGAAGTGGGGAAGGTGGAAAAAAAAAAGATAAAAACATTCTAACTATTATAAAATATATTTAATTAAAATTAAATTATTATAATTAATATACTTTTACAATCATTCTATAATAATTTTTAAATTATTATATTATCATTATTACATTTTTTTCATGGAAAAGTAGTTGTCTTGCTATTCAATTGAATCAAAGGCAACTTCCAATACATATACTCTCTATGCCATTACAACATACTCTTATCATATTATTTATGGGAATTGAACCCAAGTAAAAAGAATTGCACGAAAATCTCACTGCACTGAGCGTCAGTCACCTTAAGTGGATGGAAGGATGGAAAGACAGAGTCAGATCCAGATCGTGATCGATACCTAACCTTAGACCCTACTTACCTTTTTTCACCCACCGACAGGGAGACTTTGGTGATCTGTGATAAAAGTGTTAATACGTGGTGTATTGTTGATGATGTGGTGGAGAGTTGGTTCATGTTTGATGTAGTTCAATTTGTACCGGGAGGTACATGAGCTTCTCTATGCCATTACAACATACTCTTATCATATCATTTATGGGAATTGAACCCAAGTAAAAAGAATTGCATAGTTTTGCTATTTTGAAAAAATATTATTATCACAATCTAAATTTAATTTTCAAATTTATAGTCATTACATTCCCATCATCTTAATTTTAATTCATCACTACTTCATGAAAAAAAAGTTATTATAAATATAATTTTTTAATCTATATATCATACTAAACTAAAAAATTTCCTATAAATTTAACTTTTAATCATCATCATAATCTCAATTATTATTAGAAACATAATATCATAAATTTAACTTTGTTAATAAATTTTTAAAATATTTGAAATATCAATCTAAATTCAATTTTTAGATCGTATCACATTGTCATATTATTAAGGAAATTATTTAAAAATATTAATATAAATTAAGCTTTTAAATCACATTATCAAAAGATATATTAAATAAAAATTATTTTTTTATAATTATTATAAATTCAATTTTTACAAATAAAAAATTAAAAAAATATTAAATTAAACTTTTAAATCACATTAAATTAAATTTGTATAACTATTATAAATTCAACTTTTACAAATAATTGATTTTTTATTTGATACAAAAATAAACTACATATTAAATTAAAATAAATTATTATGAATTCAAATTCTAAATTATATCATATTAAATTAATATTAAATTATTATGATTATAATAAATTTAATTTTTAAATATTTCAATATTATTAAAAAAATTATCAAAAAAATTATCAGTATAAATTAATTCTTTAATTCACATTACCATAAAATATTTTAAATTAAAATTAAATTATTATAATTAATATAAAACATAATTTTAAAATCAACTCGTTGTTATATTATTAAAAAATATTGTTATCGACTCGAAAATTAACTTGATACAATGTTCCAAATAAACGAAATTTTTATTACATGTAATCATAAAATATATATTAAATTAAAATTAAATTATTATAATTATCTTATTAAGTTTAAAAATATTAGTTAACATTATTATATTAAATCCCACCATAACATATGTATTAAATTAAAATTAAAGTGCTGTATTAAATTAAAAAATGCTAATAAACGTTCACATCATACTATCGTGTTTTAATATTAAAAGATTGTTAAAAAAATAATTAACTTTTTTAATTAATATGAAAATTACATGTTAATTAATATATATGAAAATTACATGTCAATTAATATATATGAAAATTACATGTTAATTAAGGCGCTTTAATTAATATGAAAATTAAGTGTTATTGGGATTTTATACATATTGTTATAAACTTACAGACTTAAAATTAAGTTAAAAGAAAAACGAAAATGCATTACAAAGAAACAGACACTTGGAGTATAGCATAGCTATCCTTGAGGACACCTTGGAAAGGGGTTATCCCTTTCCAACAAAAAAAAATAGTTTTATTAATATAAAAATTCAAAAAAATAGTTTTATTAATATAAAAATTCAAGGGTACATAAAAAAAATGGATGTAGATTTGGGATTATCTGAGTAGAATAAATCATTCATTTATGAATCATGTTCATGAATAGTGAAATGAATTGCATAGTATTAATCATTTTCGAGGTGAGGTTTGCATCCAGTAACCAGGAGGTCATCACTGGCTTGATAATCACGAGGGTCCCACACTGTTCATAAACATCTTCTAAATCTCTCTCAAATTCCTTCAATTAAACTTCTGGCTTGGTTTCTGAGAATCTACGTTTTTTCCTGTCTGCACTCTGAGACTGGACGGACAGCTCTATAATTCTGATATTTTTCCTTCAGTCCGGATTCCCTTGGTATCTGGCTTTGTCTCCGGCCTCATTTCTTGGGGCTCGGTACAGAGCTACTCTAAAATTTTCTAGATGTGGCGAGACGGCTGAGTTATGTAACCAGATTATATTTTCTTATAAATATAAGAGAGAAATTTTTCATTGCTGAAAAACCAGAAGGTTATCCATCTCAAGACTTAGTAGTGAAATGAATTGCATAGCATCAATCATCACTTTCGAAGTTTGCATCCAATAACCAGGAGATCACCCATCCCAAGACTTTTTTGACTCAAACTTACTTAACTGTAGAATTTCCCTCACCATCAAGTCCACTTAACTTATTACTCCATTTGCAAAACAAAATCTTTACAAATAGTGTTCAAAGTATATATCTTGTCCTACTGTAAGAATGTTCAAGTTGGAAATCCAAAGTTTCTTGGTATAATCTTAAAATCAAGTTGTACTTGGATGTAAAAAAATCACAAGAGCTTGCAAAACAAAACCTTAACAAAGTAGTAGCCTAAACCTTCTGCCTTTTGGCTGTTTTCCAGAAATTTTTTCTGAAATCCAGTGATGAACTGTTGGATCTGCAGATTTGAGTGGCTAAGTTTGTATAATCTGAATACCCCAGGGGTTTTTCAGCAGGCTGAATCCATTTATGCATTCAGAAATACAATTTAAACAACAGAAAATATAAATTTTTTCCTAATTTACATAGCTGGATTCCGACCAAAAAAATAAAACATTTAGCCAACGCTCAAATTATATATCTTATCCTACTGTAAAAATGTTCAAGTTGGAAATCTAAAGTTTCTTGGTATATCTTAAAATCAAGCTGTGCTTGGATGTAAAAAAATCGCAAGAGCCAAACCCTTGACATTATAATAAGTCAAATAAGTCAAGAAGAAGATAAAGTATCCATACAATCCTCAGTATTACCATTGTCAAAACATAATCCGGGGCATATTCAGCCAAACCCTTAACATTGTAATAAGTGAAAACATAATCCAGAGCATACTGTATGGTTTGGCTGATCGAAAATTATGGTGTGTTCCAATCAAGGGGCGTTTATATATCTTGCAATGTCTACAAACTGTACAACACACACCGTCTGCACAAAGTACCCAACAGGATGGGAGAGCAAATAGTTAAGCCAGAGGATGAATGGGAAACCAACACAAAAGAACGACTAAACGTCTAAGCTCACTCCTAAATCTGATTACAGCAACAGAATAGGGACGCAAAGGAACGGAGCAAGAAAGCAGGAATATATAACGTGATTTCTCTCTAGTGAACAAGATAGAAATCACAGTACCAACAGTCAGCCAAAGACCATTGTAGACTTGAGTGATAAGATGGCATTTCAGTGTTGGTGTTATGTTCCATTGAAGTTTTTGACCTCAAAGAGACTGGGCATAAACAATTGTTCGAATTTTACAATATATATTTTATACCTAGTTCCCATTGTGATATCTATGGGGAACCAGACAGGTTGTAGTTTGTATCTATATCTCTGTTAATATAGAACCTTCTGATTTTACCAGCCAAAAAAATCGGAAATCAATAAATTATGTGAATAGGGTTGTGGTTCAACAGTGGATGTTCACTTTCTGTGAAGGCACAAATTGGAATTGAGGCCAGGTGAAAGTACTGGCTGATTTTGACAGGAGATTAGCCCTAGGATAGCAACATAGCCGAACAATGTTTCATAACCACATATATGCTTCAAATTATACCACGTGCTTCAGATTAATGTTTCAGGTTACCTACGAAGAGGGTGGAGTAGAAGACAGTACAAAGCCCTTCATACCCACATGGCTTGGAGAGTAGATACACCTGATATCGGTAGAATGGTGGAAACCTAAACTAAACTTCCCTGTTAAAGTGTTTTCTTCTTACAGTTGAAGGGGAAGTCATTCTAGCCTGCTGGTCTGGAACATCTCTTGTATCAGCCGCACATGCACAAAACACTTGGGAAGTATTTAAATCTATGGTGCCATCAACATAGTTAATCAGAAGAATGGGATTAATGTGCCTCCGCTGTGAAGAAATACAAGAACTAAGGGAACTGAAATTGAAATAAGAAATACAACATGGGAAAATAAAAACCAGATTATACATCATTTTAACACAAATTATGCAGGGTTTTTATTGTCAGAAGCCCTCACGAACTGCTTCTCGACCTCTATCTATAACTGAGTAAACTACTATATAGTATGGCTTTGATACTGACTCCTAGGCGGCTCTTCTTCCGCTCTTGTGGGTCTGGTTATGGATCTCTCCTTAACGGTAGTGATACTTTTATACAGGCAGATATCGATCATGAAACTAATGGTTCTTCCCAACAATGGAGCAACAACAACAGGTTTTTAGCACATACCATTAGCTATAGGTCATACCAAATAACACCTATTTGATATAGGGCATATCGAGGAAGAGAGGAGATTGTGTAGCACTGGGGTTAACCAAAAGAAGTAGAGACAAGGGTAGAAGAGACAAAGGCAGAGACGAACCCAGAAGCATGTGTAGTTCATATTCTTCTCTTTGTGTAGCTCAGGAAGAGACCTACATATATCAAGAAACCTGCTGTCAAGCTTGCCAAAACACCTTGAGCTGCCTAGTCGGGTCGTTGGCCAAACACCTTGGGCTTCTAACCTATCCTCCTATGCTAAGTCGTTGACCCACACCAACTAGCTTACAATCCAGAGCTCAACGAACCAATGGCTACTCAATGGCTACACTCTTACAGTTAGTTGTAACCGGAAATAGGTTTCAACCCTTACAGAACTTATTGGAAGCTTCTTTTAGCACTATGCTTACCCAGACACAGAAGGATCAATGGTGAGGAGCTATTTACCCTCCAAGGAATAGCTACCCCCACACCTTCGCCGAGATCTTGGTATCAGTTCCCTCCCCCCAACTGGGTTTACCTTTCAGTCAGGAGCTACCAGCCCAACCAGAAAGGTGAAGGAAACATACTTCAAGGATTTTATTCTCTAGGGTTTGATAAATCTGGGGTTGACAATGATTTATGTAAATACTAACCCTACTAAACTGTGAAATTGTGCCAAACAACTAGAATAACATATATTCCATCCGAACAGTAAGATGAAAGAACTTAACCACTCACCCACAACCGAAATTCTTCTGCATCGACGTTTCTCTTTGTCTCCCTCTCTGCCTTTGGCCATCTTCACTGCATCTGCAATCACATAACACTTCACATTAAAAAAACAGATCAAATAAATAACAAACTACTAATAAATTAAATTAAGATTTAACCATGCAATACACCTCCTCTGATTGATTAACCTACTATAGCCCATCCCGGTTTCGTCTGTTCTCTGCACAGATCACCATCCCTCTTGGCCCCAACAAACCAAATCAAAGGGGGGAAAATGGAAAAGAAAACATAGATAATTGAAAACCAGACAAACACAAAGCAAATAAAAGCATGGCCATGCTTGAATCCAATCTACAAAACCAAAACAGACATCAACCAAAAAAAAAAAACAAAAAAAAAAAATATTCTCCGTTCTGCTCTACTCTCTCAACAAAATATCTACAAGGCTTGATATGTTCTTCTCTCTTCTCCAAAAATGTCAGCTCTGTTCAACCCCAATCTTGCTCTGCTCTCTTCTCTATCCAAGATTCAACCCCAACCCGAAAATACTCTGTGATCTGCCCTCTTCCCTTCCCTTCCCTTCCCTTCTCCCTTCGAAGCCAAACAATGATGCTACTCTGTCTGTCTCTCTTATCCAACATTCAACCCCAACCTCAATTTGCTCTGCCATCCTCTTCTTTTCTCCTTTACAACCCCAAAGTACTCATCTCTGCCTTCTTCTCCCTTGTCGTATTCCCCCATTGAACCCTAGTATATTCTGAACTCCTCTTTATCGGTCTCCCTTCCAAGACAAGGAGTAATGCTCTAAATCTCCTCATCACAATAACAGAGGACTTCTCAACCCATATAAAAACAGCTCTGATCCTCTGCCTTGACGTGTTCTTAACGGCAACGGCAAATAATACTTGCCATATTCAGAATGTTCGCTTCACATTTTTAACACTGTAATGCACTCTCCTCCACCGTTAATGCACGCCTTCCCATTTTCAACACGGTAGTGCACGCTCCTCCTCCACTGTTAATGCACGCCTTCCCATTTTCAACACGGTAGTGCACGCTCCTCCTCCACTGTTAATGCACGCTTTCCAACGTCTCTGTTATTTCATAGTGCACGTTCACCAGATCTAATAAAATCCTGCTTTAATTCACAATTTCCAATGTGATTTTGAATTTCGAAACAATTAACAACCTCAATTGATTTTGAATTCCGTAACGGTTTCGATTACTTTCCTTTTTTAATGTTTTAAATATTTTTTTTTTAAATAAGCCATTACAACATGTCAGGGCTTATTCACCATGCACTAAGCCAATGATTGACTTAATACACGGTTTTATGAGCCATAGAAAACGCAGGGTGTATGGCCATAAGCCATAAGTGATGAGAATCATGGACATGAGCCATATGCTCTGTTCTCAAATACAACTCGCCTACGACTGCACTGCACTGTCCAGCCTAGCCTAAAGACCTCGTCGTCTAACCGTAGGTTGTCCTCTTGTCTTGGGCATTCAATTCAATTATCTGTAGTTGGTGGAAGGACATATTCGAATTTTGAATATGCAAATGGGCGGGCAACGATTTCCCCCTAATTTCTCGATTCAAATATCGACGCCTTTGTTTAACACATTGTACGTCTACCTTGCTGCATATGGGAAAGTGAGTTCTGTATTAAACCATTAATCAAACCAAGGTAGCACTGCAGACTATAGCGATGTTGGTGAGGACACCGTGGTTTATACAATAGTCTAGATTATAATTATATCAGTTTTCCTTTTGGTTTAAAAACATAGCTGGGATCTAACTCTCATTTCTATGGTCATTTACAGATTCGCCCTACCTTTGGAAGCGATCATTCTTGGTCTCCAATATACTACCCGGCTACACAAGTCCGGGGTAAGAGTATATCTTGTTCCCATCTGGTAATTTCGTTTTTATTTTTGGTATCTTGATTGAGTAGAATTGATAATGTTTGGGTTTTGTATTTGGTATAGGGTCGTTACAATCCATTGGAGACCATTCGAAGCAAGCGATCACTAAAACCGGGTACTACAGTTATGGAGTTTACCTACGAGGTGTATAGGCTTATCGTGGATATGATACTCCCTCTAAGGTTAAATGATAACGAGGGAACTATTGATCTAAATGGATATCGGTGGCCACCCACCTTTTCCAACTGGCTCAAAACAGTTTTCTGACAATTTTGGCAATTTACTATTTTTAGCAGTTTTAACTTCCGAGACCATTTTGAGGGCCTAAATGAAGGTTTTTTGGGATCGATCTCCTCTGTGATAGCCAAACGCATGATTGAGCCCCCAAAATGAATATCCTCGACGATACCTTTCCAATGGGCTATCACACGCCTAAAACGGAGATCGTATGCAAAAGTTACGACCGCGGGAAGTTGATGTACTAACTTACCCAAACGGGGCCCACATGACTTTTGGCGCTTCATCTCCTGGGGTTAGGTTTTTGGATGTCTAGGGTTTTTGGCATTCTTTCTTATTGTAAAAAGGTCTTCAGAGCCTCATTGTAACTGGATTCTTGCGAATGCGCGCTGCCGTCACATCTCTTCTCAGAGATAAGCTGCCACCATTCCAGCAAGCTTGTTTCCACTGCGTTTTACAGTTTCAGCTTATTTCGTTATTGAATAGAAAACAAGTTTTATTGTATCTCTGTTATTTTGTGTTAAGCACCTATTAATAATCTGTATTCATTTCGTTCTGCTCATAAAATTTGGATCAGTGGTATCAGAGCGATCTGCTCCTTGTCGTCTTAATGCAAGTCCCCAACGAGGTCGGAGTATAAAGAATTGGGTCTCGAGCTTGTTTCTCTTGAGGAAAGAAGCTCTCGCACGCCCAAACGACCTCCCATGGCAGGAGAAAAGAAATATGACAGGACAGGAGATCCTTTCAAACTATTGATTAAGGAAGCCCTCACACAACAGAGGAACGAGATGATGGATAGTTTCGCACAAATCCTTCGGCAGCTACCAACAGGCGACACATCTTCTTCAAACGGAGGCGCCACCCCCTTCAAGGTACAAATAAACTTCGATATTCCTATATTTGAAGGTCAGATAGACGCAGATATTGTAGACAAGTGGTTGAATCTACTAGAAGAGTATTTTTCTGTCCATAACTTTTCGAATAAAGAAAAGATTACTTTTGCGCTCCTCAAAGTCGTTCCCCATGTCAAAGATTGGTGGGAAACTTTCTGTGAGCAACAGGAAACAAAGGAAACCTCATTATTTTCAGTCGCAACCACCTGGGAATCCTTCAGGGATGTTATTAAGGAACAATACTACCCTGTCAGAAGTTATGACAACTTGTATACTAAATGGACCACACTGTGGTAAGAAAGAGACCAAGCAGTGCCAAATTTCACAAATATCTTCCATACCTTGCGCACCAAGTTGGGTATCAAAGATTCGGAGCAACATATGGTGCTCAAGTATCGCGGTGCTCTGCATAGATACATCCAGACCGAAATGGAATTTCTAGACATCTCATCCTTAGACGTGACCTACCGATATGCCGTCAAAATTGAGCAGAAGCTCAAACAAAAGACGCAGCAATTTGGGCCTGGGAACCCCTCACAACAAAAGCCAGGAAAGGGCGATCCCAACCCACCGAACAAAGGATAGAGAAAAGATGGATAGTATCAGGACAACCAGTCCAAGCCGCAACCAAAGAAGGACACCGGAAAGACAAAGAAAGATACTGGGAAGTGGTGCGACTTCCATAAGAGCCCTTGGCATAACACTGCTGATTGTCGCTCAAAGCAGTCGTTGGTGGCCGAAGTGAAAGCCTCTGAATCAGATACAGATTATGACTTTGAGCCAGAACCAGAAAGGGGAAGACGGATCATTAACGCGAAACCCAGTGTCACCATTGCTACCACCAAGCTCCAGCCTGGTGAACCAGACGAGCCAGAAGAAGGAGAGTGTCTCTTCCATTCACAGATGTGGGTAAAAGGCACCCCACTGCACTTCATTGTTGATAGTGGTATCCAGAAGAACCTCATCTTAGCAGAGGTCGTCAAGCGGCTGGCCCTGCCAACAACGCCGCACCCACAACCGTACACCATTGGATGGCTCTGCCAAGGAAGCGATCTCCGCGTCAACCAACAATGCCGACTATCGTACGACATCAAGCCCTTCAAAGATGAGGTATTGTGTGATGTTGCTCCTCTTGAAGTTTGTGATGTTCTTTTGGGCCAACCTTATTTATGGAAACGTCATGATGTATATGAGTCTGGGCCTCGTAGTTTTATTATTACTTTGAATAGGAAATTTTACAGGATACCCGAGGCAGTCCCACCTAGTGCTACTTCCTTGATCTCTGTTAAGCAATGCAGGAAGGTCATCTCTCATACGGGGAAGTTTGTCTTCTTCGTGATTCGCTCTCAGAATAAGCAAAATATCACAACCACATCCAGGGTCTCTGCGGCCGACCTCTCCACATAGCAGAAGCAAGTAGATAAGGTCGTGGAAGAATACTCAGATATCTTCTCCTCGCCTACAAGGGTACCTCAACACTGCCAGGTCAAGCACCCCATCGATCTGATCCCCAGCGCACCACTACCCAATGGGTCAGTCTATCGTTGCTCTTTGTTAGAGAATGAGGCGATCAAGCGATAGATCCAAGAACTGCTCCACAAGGGGCACATCTGCCCCATCTCATCACCTTGTGGGAGCCCAATCGTGCTGGTACAGAAGAAAGATGGAACCTAGCGACTCTGTATTGATTACCAGGCTCTGAATAAAATCACAGTAAAAAACCGGTGCTCGATTCCCCGAATCGATGACCTCCTTGATCAACTCATGGGGGGAAAATACTTCAGTAAGATTGATCTGAAGTCTAGCTACCACCAGGTCTCGATAGAACAGACAGATGTATGGAAGACCGCCTTCAAGTCAAAGGAAGGCCTTTTTGAATGGTTGGTCATGCCCTTTGGTCTGACAAATGCTCCAACCACTTTCATGAGGATGATGGACGATATCCTGCGACCATTCACCAATACTTTTGTAGTGGTGTATCTAGATGACATTCTAATTTACAACAAGACTTGGGCTGAACACTTGCAACATATTCAGTAGGTTTTGCACACCCTGCAGCAGCACAAGCTATACGCCAACTTGGAAAAATCCTCCTTCAGCATGGACATAGTCCATTACCTGGGCTACATCATTGATCAACATGGCATACATGTGGATCCAACCAAGATCCAAGTCATCCGTGACTGGCCAGCCCCAACAATATTCACTAAGCTTCGGAGCTTCTTGGGCCTTGCCAATTTCTACTGCAGGTTCGTGTTGGGTTTCTCCCATATTGCATGGGCCCTCAGCCAAATAAACAGGGGTGGTGGAAGGAGAAATTTGCGTGGGGTCGGTCCCAACAACAAGAATTCGATGATTTGAAGCAGCGCTTGTGCTCATCCCCAGCACTTTCACTACCAGACCTGCAACATCCTTTTGATATCGAGACAGATGCTTCAGACTATGCTATGGGCGTCGTTCTCACTCAGCATGACCACCTTGTGGCCTATCATAGTGAGACACTGTCAGATACTGTCCGTAAGTACCCTACTTACAACAAAGAAATGTACTCCATTGTGCAAGCATGCCGCCAATGGAGACATTACATTCTGTTAGTGACATTTCTTGTCCTGGGCACAAGAGTATTCGGGTCTGCAAGTCGCATGAGAAGCGCCCGAGCGCAACACGAAGAATCTCATTTCAGGCTTCCAAACAAGTAGGCGGGCAAGATTATCGACGGTTGGCGGGAAATCGCGGTTAGCGGAGGCACTCTGAGATTAGCGCATTGGATAGTGCCCATTGGGTATGCAGGAGAGGATGGCAGCCGTCCATCCAAAGGACGCGTGGCGCGAGATCTAGTCGCGTCGGTGTTTCGGCATTCGGGAGCTCGAAGGGTGAGAGTTTCATGTCATTCTGCATCTCGAAACCCCGAACCCCGAAAGCGCCGAAAGCGCTCAAAGTCGGCCCGCAGTATCGAGAAACAGTCTCAATTGTCCATCCAAAGGGGACACCTGGCGCACGTGATTAGGCTCTTCGCCATTTCGCCCATCGCGATTTTGAAATGAAAGGAGAGGCTCTCTCATATCCCTGATGCGCGAAGTGACAAAAGCATCCGGGACCCAGGCCCACAGCATCGTCGTGTGAAGTTTAGGACCGTCAGATTTGAGAAGGACGCGTGGCGCCCAATTGAGCCATCTCAGTGTTTCACCCATCGCGACTATGATAAGTAGGGATCAGCCCCTTCCTATTCGCGAACGCCGAAAGCGCCTGCGGAAATAAACGTAGGGTCATAGCCCATGGTCACTTGGGAAATAGGAAGAGCTTTGCAAAGGGGGCCAAAGGCGTCGGGTCTAGTCGCTGAAAGGTTCATCGTGTCTCCGGGTTCCATTTGATTCGACCTCAAGCCTGGTTTTCACTTGAAGTAATTGAAGGTGAGAAGGGGTGGTTGAAACCTCTCCCCATGCATTAAGTATAGGGTATGGAGAGTATGGCAAGCGGTCTGTTCGAGAGGGTCTTGTATACCATTTCTTCCAAAAAAGCCATGCCGAGTCTTCGACCAGCCGGAGGAGGTCTGCACACGCTAGCTCGGCTCTTAATGGCTCAGCTACTTCCCTTGCAGGAGCCATGCGCAGTTAAGGTGGCATCTGACAAAGAATAGCCATCCGAATTTGGCTGAGGGGACACCAAGTCTTGGGTGCACGATCGGCCAGAGTCTGCATGCGCAGACTGTCAGAATACATGTAGATGCAATGTTTTTAATGCAGCGTCTTGTTTTTGCTGTTGTGGTTGTTTTTGAGTATATGTAGGCGTTTTCGCCATTTTGGTAGAGGATCGATGGTTGAGTTAGGCTCTCGATTGTAAAGTTTTGATGCAGCGCTGGTCGCTCTGGTTAATGTATAAGGCATTGGAGACTTCTTACTTTATGGATGTCAGCCTCTTTTCCATCTCTTGTATACTGTGTTAGAACAACTCGGAATTAGAGGATCAAGTCGAGTTGTAGTTGTTATAGGATGATGTAGGTTGGATCACTGTAACAGTTACATTGTTTCTAATCGGTTCCTGTTATTTCGCAGCGCTGAACGACTTAGAATTGGAGGATCCAGTTGAGTCACTCTTCAGCTCCGTGCCAATAGGGTCTTGGCTTCCGAGTTTTTCATCCTCAAGCTTCCGAAGGCTTGTCGCCCGAGGTAGTCTTGCTCACCCTTCTCACAAGTCTTCCCTCTGTCACCCTTTAATCCATTTACTGACAGAAGTTGGATCAAGACCTCCCTTGCTTTCTACATACCAGGCCCAGTTTCCCGAGTTAAAGCTATATTTTCTTGAGTCTTTACCCATCTGATCACCCCATTAAACAAATCATGACAAAAAACTGATGGGTGTTGGGCTCAGCTCCTGCAAGCAATCCAGGAGTGACTTACGTCGCCAACATCTCTGGCGTCGTTGTCGGGGACGAAGTTGAAGATTTTCCCTGGGCAGAACGACATTGAGCCTCTGATTCTGAAGGTGCATCAGAGATCATAGCCCTTCAAGATTGCTACTGTGCACCTGGTGACTCCACTGTGGCGACTCCAAGGTTTCCACATCACTGTTTCAGCTATGGCTACTGTTAGCACACCTGAAAGCTAACCCTAAGGAGATTTCTCAACTTGAGAAGCTTCCTGGGGTAACAACAACGTTAGGATCTGGCCTTTGATGGTGAACAAAGACCAGACACATTCGAAGCTGTGCATCTTTCACCTAGCAACTCCATGATTCAAGGATCGATTGGAGACTCCATGATCCGAAATCGGATCCAGAAGCCTGACAGGGCTTGAAAAATGCTCAAAAATGAAAGTGCTCAAAATCCGACGAAACCGGTGCCATTGCGTCCGTCTCGTCTTCCTGATTTTGGTGGTATATTTACTTTGTCAAACGGAGTCTGTATGGAGAAGATATCGCATTCTGTCTGAAAAGTCAAACAGGCAAAAAAATTGCTGACTGTGCAGTCCGTACAGTCCGTACGGACGCTGACATGGCATGTTCGTACGCTGACGTGGTAGGTACGTACAGACGACACATGGCAGGTTCATACAGGTGACACGTGGCGGCTCCAGGGAGTGACACGTGGCAGGCATATTTGGACTTTTGGGCGTACAGTTGGGCCAATCCCAAGGTGACACGTGTCACCACTGAAAGGGTGACACGTGGCATGGGTGAAGTCAACAGGCTGACGTGGCAAGGTGACTGGGCAGTACGGTGAAGTGACGTGGTAGAATCTGGTTGGTTGGCATGGTCGAATCAGATGTCGACACGTGGCAGTTTTGTTGGACAATGATTGGGTGCCACGTGGCCCAATCATGGGCTGCCACGTGGCACCCCGGTATTGGTCTATATGGTTTTGTCAAAATATTATGGAGTCCGGGGGATTCGAACCCCGGACCTCCCCACTGGTGAAATATTTAACAATGGTCGCCCTGCCAGCACGCCATCCATTGGTCCTTGTTATCTATATGAGGTTTTATGTATTGTGTTTACATTATTGTATATACGACGGGGGGTCGGGCCGGGGCTTAGCCCCGACCCACAGTCCTATAGATATAACATATGACCACATATGCAATGGCGCGCGGGATTTAACACTTAGCCGTGGCTATATGCATGTGATCACCGTTACCATGCACGGTTTATAAAATAGTTCCAACAGTTATATAACGGTTATAGCCCGTGGATATATGAATACACCGATAGGACCGGGTGCCAATGCAGTTTGGGGCCAGTGTTTGGCCCTATTAAACGCATATGACCGTTCCAAAGGTGCGCACGCACGGATGAAGGGGGCTAGCGCCCAATTTTAATTATAAAATGGGTTTTTATGCCAAGATTTGGTTTTTTTAATTGTAATTAAGCCTATTTTAATGGTTTTTGGGAGTTATTGGGTAGTTTTGGAGCCTAACTTCTTGGAGGAAGTTGGAGATGAGCAACCAACTTCCCAACTATATAACCAAGGCATGTTTGAGGCTAGGGGACAGCTTTGAGGGCATTCAGAGTAGAATAATGCTAAGGAGAAGCCAAGCCAAAGCCATTTTGAGGCAGAGAAGCTTTTGAAGAGGAGACACTGTCGGACCATTTCTGGGAGCTCCGGACGTCCGTTTTGCGTGTCGTTTTCTTTGCATGGTTCTAGAGATCTGGAAGAACATGACCAGATCAATCTTGTAGCCATTTGACATTGCATTGATGTACCTTTGAGATTTTGAGCAGAAATAAAGAAGCCTCCCCCACAGAGAAAAGGCCCGGAGACGTAGGCAAAGTTGTGTCGAACTCCATTATCAATATGCGTGTTATGGTTTGCTGTCTATTATTTCATTTCAGATCTGCATATGTGTATATGGTTGTATAATTCCTCTTCTTTCCTCATTCTTTCACTAAGTTTCTCAAATGGTTAATTAACGCATGCAAAATTAAAACTCAACCATAAGTCATTTAAAAAATCCTGACGGATCACTCCACTAGTTTGGAATGGAGAAAATCTTAGCTCGAAGGTTTGCTCCTTTTAATTTTTCTGCTATTCCTGGTTTTCCTAATGTTGTCCCTTCTCCGAATGAATGGGGCGATTATTTGCCAATATTTGGAAAACATGAAAAGGACAACCCTGCTCAGCACCTCAGTGAGTTTCATGAACTCATGCATCAGTGGGAGATACATCATGAGGATGTATTACTGAAAATGTTCATGTTCTCGTTAGCAAGGGATGCTCGTAAATGGTATCATTCTTTACCCCCTGCTAGCATTTCTTCACTCAGTGAATTCCATGCAGCCTTCACTGCCTAATGTCTAGAGTTTTATCCCTCTGTGTTAGTTTGTCATAACTGTAGTGAGGGATACCACAACTCTATACCGGATGAAGTTGTTTCAGACGTAGGCTATAAGGATGATCCTGATGACCTGGGTCAGAGCTCCGCCCNGGTGCAGGCGATATTCCCCACTCCCTAGTGTGCAAAATTGGAATCCGAAGGCAGCCAAGAGGATTTTCCAGTCTTCGAGGCAGATGATCTAAGCAGCTCTTTTGAAGAGATTATTGAAGATTTTTTGGATGTGTTAGCATCTACCCCCAATGAGCCTGTTGTCTCATATTTAAACGAAGAAGCCATTGTGGAAGAGGATTGTTCTTTCTTCCTTCATGAGATTTCCTATGATGTATTTACATTTGGGATTGAAGAGAAGGATCGGGAGACCGTTCCCTTTTCACAAGATGGGGGAGTACACGAAGAAGACGAGGAATAACCAGAAGAGCAACTAAGCGCACATTTCTTTTCCTATCCAGATCCAGTCAATGAATAGCCACCGCCCGAGATCATTGACCCTACGACAGTTGTCCACTCACATGTGCTTGTTAGAGATATTCATCCACATGGGAACAACTGCGTAGCAGAGGAGGCTACCTGTCGCCAATTTTTCGGGATTGGCCACTCATTCTATGACCCTGTCAGCAAGTACATGGAGTGGCATTTCCCCTATGCCTTGGAGCCGCCCTATTTCATCTCAACTCCAACCTGTAAGGAGGAGTTGAAGAGTGTAACCGTTCTGTTGTCACGGTTACACCATCTGCTGATGATCATTGACAGAAGGAAGGAGCTTCAATCCAGGAAGCTGCTTGAATGGCTATGGTGGAAATCTGCTTTCACCTAGCCCCATGTAATGTGTTTTATTAGTTTAGAATTGTATATAAATAAGCTCCTTTGAGCATGTATCTTTATTTTGTTGCTTTTATTTTTCGGGTTGTATTTTCAGCAGCGGGATGTTTTGAACTTGACTCCATAGCCCAACAACAAGGCACTAAAACTGCAAAATGAGTCCTTAGAGCATCACAAGGACGACTCTATCCCCCATGGAGCCTAATGTTAGTGACATTTCTTGTCCTGGGCACAAGAGTATTCGGGTCTGCAAATTGCATGAGAAGTGCCCGAGCGCAATGCGAAGAATCTCATTTCAGGCTTCCAAACAAGTAGGCGGGCAAGATTATATTGTCGATGGTCCAGATTTATCCAAGGGAGCAGATCGACGGTTGGCAGGAAATCGCGGCTAGCGGAGGCGCGCTGAGATTAGCGCATTGGATAGCGCCCATTGGGTATGCAGGAGAGGATGGCAGTCGTCCATCCAAAGGACGCGTGGCGCGAGATCTAGTCGCATCGGTGTTTCGGCATTCGGGAGCTCGAACGGTGAGAGTTTCATGTCATTCTGCATATCAAAACCCCGAACCCCGAAAGCGCCGAAAACACTCAAAGTCGGGCCCGCAGTATCGAGAAACAGTCTCAGTCGTCCATCCAAAGGGAACACTTGGCGCACGCGATTAGGCTCTTCGCCGTTTTTCCCATCGCGATTTCGAAATGCAAGGAATGGCTCCCTCATATCCCCGATGCGCGAAGTAACGAAAGCATCCGGGACCCAGGCCCACAACATCGTCGGGTGAAGTTTAGGACCGTCAGATTTGAGAAGGACTCATGGCGCCCAATTGATCCATCTCGGTGTTTCGCCCATCGCGACTATGATAAGCAGGGATCAGCCCCTTCCTATTCGCGAATGTCGAAAGCACCTGCGAAAATAAACGTAGGTTCATAGCCCATGGTCACTTGGGAAATAGGAAGAGATTTGCAAAGGGGGCCAAAGGCGTCAGGTCTAGTTGCCGAAAGGTTCATCATGTCTCTGGGTTCCATTTGATTTGACCTCAAGCCTGGTTTTCACTTGAAGTAATTGAAGGTGAGAAGGGGTGGTTGAAACCTATCCCCATGCATTAAGTATAGGGTATGGAGAGTCTGGCAAGCGGTCTGCTCGAGAGGGTCCTGTGTACCATTTCTTCCAAAAAATCCATGCCGAGTCTTCGACCAGCCGGAGGAGGTCTGCACACGCTAGCTCGGCTCTTAATGGCTCAGCTACTTCCCTTGCAGGAGCCATGCACAGTTAAGGTGGCGTCTGACAAAGAATAGTCGTCCGAATTTGGCCGAGGGGACACCAAGTCTTGGGTGCACGATCGGCCAGAGTCTGCATGCGCAGACTGTCAGAATACATGCAGACGCAATGTTTTTAAAGAAGCGTCTTGTTTTTGCTGCTGTGGTTGTTTTTGAGTATATGTAGGCATTTTCGCCATTTTGGTAGAGGATCGATGGTTGAGCTAGGCTCCCGATTGTAAAGTTTTGATGCAGCGCTGGTCGCTTTGGTTAATGTATAAGGCATTGGAGACTTCTTACTTTATGGATGTCAGCCTCTTTTCCATCTCTTGTATACTGTGTTAGAACAACTCGGAATTGGAGGATCCAGTCGATTTGTAGTTGTTATAGGATGATGTAGGTTGGATCACTATAACAGTTACATTGTTTCTAATCGGTTCCTGTTATTTTCGCAGCGCTGAATGACTTAGAATTGGAGGATCCAGTTGAGTCACTCTTCAGCTCCTTGAAGCTCCGTGCCAAGAGGGTCTTGGCTTTCGAGTTTTTCATCCTCAAGCTTCTGAAGGCTTGTCGCCCAAGGTAGTCTTGCTCACCCTTCTCACAAGTCTTCCCTCTGTCACCCTTTAATCCATTTACTGGCAGAAGTTGGATCAAGACCTCCCTTGCTTTCTACATACCAGGCCTAGTTTCCCGAGTTAAAGCTATATTTTCTTGAGTCTTTACCCATCTGATCACCCCATTAAACAAATCGTGACAAAAAACTGATGGGCGTTGGGCTCAGCTACTGCAAGCAATCCAGGAGTGACTTTTGTTGCCAACACATTCTTGGGAAGGAGACAGTCATCCACACTGATCATAAGTCACTGCAATTCATGCAGACACAGGGAAAATTGCAGAATGACCGCCATCAAAAGTGGTCCACATACTTGCAGCAATTCCACCTCAACATCAAGTATAAAACAAGAAGCACCAATCGCGTTGTTGATTGCCTCAGTAGACCGCCAATCGCGACACTCACCACGGTGCTAGACTCTTGCGGCCATGAGACATCGGGATGGCCCCAACTCTATGAGACAGACCCTGACTTCGCCACCAACTACCAAATGTTGGGTGCAAACACAATTGTCGATAATTTCCATCTTCAGGATGGGTTATTGTGTTGGCTGGGCCATATCTGTGTTCCATCAAGTGAGCGAGCGAAGCTGATCTGGGAAGCCCACTACAGTCGGGTGGCAGGACACTTCGGCATTGAAAAGACAGTGGCGATGCTACAGAAACATTTCTACTGGTCGAAACTTCAACAGGAGGTCAGCAAGTATATCAGGTCTTTCACTGCCTGCGCTATTGCCAAACCAACCACTAAGAAATAGGGCCTGTACACCCCTCTTCCTAATCCTGACAGGCCATGGGAATCCATCTCAATGGACTACATGTCGGGCCTCCCATCCACCAACCAGGGAAATGACTGTGTTTTTTTGGTTGTTGATCGCTTTTCTAAGATGGTGATTATGGTTGCCTACAAGAAGAGCATCACAGCAGAGGCCACTGCCAAGCTCTTCTTTGAACGAGTCTGGGTACATTTTGGAATCCCACAAACCATTGTCTCAGATCGGGATAGTCGATTTCTCAGCACATTCTGGTAGATCCTCTGGTCACTGCTGGACACCAAGCTCACCAAATCCACAGCCTTCCACCCCTAGACAGATGGCAAAACCAAGGTTGTAAATCGAATGATTGTGCATATCCTTCGCATGTATAATTCAAAGCACCCTCGCACATGGGATGAGATCCTTCCCTATGTTCAACATAGCTACAACCGAGCCCTGCATATCTCAACCAGCGACAGCTCCTTTCAAGTGGGGTTGGGATTCCAACCACTGGGACCCATAGATGTTGCACTTCCCCTTGCGGTCACCTCGACCGANTCCTTCGCATGTATAATTCAAAGCACCCTCGCACATGGGATGGGAGCCTTCCCTATGTCTAGCATAGCCACAACTGAGCCCTGCATAGCTCAACCAGCCACAGCCCCTTTCAAGTGGGGTTGGGATTCCAACCACTGGGACCCATAGATGTTGCACTTCCCCTTGCGGTCACCTCGACCGACTCATCTCCTACTCCAACTAAAGCTGACAAAACCACCTAGTTCATTGAGCGGATCCAGCACATCCGCCAACAAGTTCATGATATCCTACAGAAGTCCAATGACAAGTACAAACAGCGCCATGATCAACATCGGGTGTCGTATAAGTTTCAGGTGGGCGACAAAGTTTGGTTGCACTTGCAAAAAGAATGCCTTACAGGACCCCATCGGAAGCTTCGCCCACTCCGTTATGGGTTGTACACTATCACCAAGGTAGTGGGGGATAATGCTTTTGAGCTCAACATTCCTCCTTTCCTTGGTATGCACCCAGTGTTCAACGTGGATCTCCTTCACCCTTATTTCCCGCCATTATTGGACACCTCAAAAGTAGCAGAAAAACTGACACCAACAGAGCTCAATCCCGATTGCCTACAATAGGCACCCAATGATCAAATTGTGGACAGACAGATCAAGGGCACTCGACAACAAAGGATCCAGCTTTATCGAGTCGTCAAAGCAGGGCAACTCCTGCACCAAGGCAAGTGGCTCACTCGGGGCCAAATTCAGCAGAAAATTTCTCATTTGATGGGGGACCTCAACGCAATGGAGACCATTGCTTCCTAAGGAGGGAGGATTGATCTAGATGGATATCGGTGGCCACCCACCTTTTCCAACTGGCTCAAAACAGTTTTCTGACAATTTTGACAATTTACTATTTTTAGTAGTTTTAACTTTCGGGGCCATTTTGAGGACCTAAGTGAAGGTTTTTTGGGATCGATCTCCTCAATGATAGTCAAAGACATGATTGAGCCCCCAAAATGAATCTCCTCAACGATACCTTTCCAACAGGCTACCACACGCCTAAAACGGAGATCGTATGCAAAAGTTACGACCCCGGGAAGTTGATGTACTAACTTACCCAAACGGGGCCCACATGACTTTTGGTGCTTCATCTCCTAGGGTTAGGTTTTTGGATGTCTAGGGTTTTTGGAATTCTTGCTTATTGTAAAAAGGCCTTCAGAGCCTCATTGTAACTGGCTTCTTGCGAATGCGCGCTGCCGTCACATCTCTGCTCAGAGATAAGCCGCCACCATTCCAGCAAGCTTGTTTCCGCTGCATTTTATAGTTTCAGCTTATTTCGTTATTGAATAGAAAACCAGTTTTACTGTATCTCTGTTATTTTGTGTTAAGCACCTATTAATAATCTGTATTCATTTCGTTATGCTCATAAAATCCGGATCAACTATAAGCCATAACCCGGAGGTTAGATGACATCGAGTAGTCTTATATGAACTCATTGTTAAGTTTTTATTATGTGCAATAACCAGATCTTCCAGGGATAATGTCGTTATCGGCTTGTATTATAGTTATGGTGAGAATACCCTTATTTATTGTAACAAATATGTGTATTACCCATTCTGGGTTCTATCACTCTGTGTTATTGAGATGCATTTTGGTTATATATACATATTTTTTATAACACCATTCTCTGTACTCAGATTTCTCTCCTCATCTCGTTGAAAGTCACTAGTTAGCTATGTATAAGAGTTTATTATTGTTTTATTACATTGTCTTGAGACCCATTGTCCCGATGGTTGACGTCTCTTCACAGTAACCCCACGCTATCATGGTATCTCTTTAAAAATAAAAACCAGGGTATAAACCCTTGGATCTGTTTATTTTATTTCGCCTGAGTTACTTTATTCTCGGTCATATCTTTTATAAGGAAAATATGGTCTGGTTAAGAATCTTTATTTTAAGTATAGATTGTATTTGACCTCTGCTTGAAGCATTGGTTACTCGAACTCATTCGGCCCTCTAACACTTTATGTGAAAAGTTGAATATACCTACTTTGGTAAAGTCATGGACATCATTAGCTTTAGGGTTTAGAGCATTTATCCTATTATAATTTCCCTTTCTTTTTCCATTAAAAGAAATACTATCTATGTTTATATATAAATTCTTTTGACATTTTAATTATTATCTATGTTTAAAGTCTGTTGACATTTTATTCCTCTTCACATTAAATAAAATATCTCTATTATTTCCTTACAAAGTTAGAATACCTATTACTTATGAAGTTTCTTCTCTCGTGTTTCTTGTGCTATTATCTTATATCATTTTGTAAAAGTTTTCTGGTAAATAATTAGAGAATCTTTTCTTATTGTAATGTATTTATGTACTTGAACAAATACACAAAACCAAGTTTCAAATAGAGTATATTGTTCATCCTCAGAAAGACAAAATTCCTAGGGATTGTTTGATTACACATGAAAGGGGAGTTGTACTTCCCTAGTTTCATGGTGCAACAAAGATGGATGGAAGTCAGTGTGGAGCAAGTGGAGTAATAAAAACTATGGATACTAAAGTAATAAAGTGGACTCTAAATGGTGGCAGAGGTACAAATACAAAAGCTGAGCTTCTTGGGGCTTGGGCAACTCTGTTTTTTGCACATAGTTTAGCTATCTCTGAAATCCACTTTATGGGAGACTCGAAAGTTATCATTGACTGGCTTCTGGACAAAGGTAAACTTCGGGTTTCATCTTTGGAAGGATGGAAAAAAAGAATCAGAAATCTATCAAAGTATTTTAGATCCATAAACTTTCAGCATATCTACAGGACCTTTAATGCCGAAACGGACAAACTTTCCAAGAAGGCACTAGAAGAGAATGAGGACTATCTGTTCTATCATCTATGGATCAATGGAGTTGAAGGTCCTAGAAGGCAGATTAGAGTTCACTAGTCTTCATTGGGATTACAATCTATGTGTTTGGCATATCAATTTTTTTTTTTTGTTTTCTTGTGGTTTAGATATTATTATTAGCCGGATAAGCTAGAAAATGGACTGGTTGTTTGTATTTGAATGATTCCTAGTACTGAGGACTGATCCAGAACACTTTTTTTGTTTTTTTGAAAAGGATGTGCATTTTTATATGTTGTGACTGATATTGTGGATGAAATCTCTATATTGAAATTAGAGATGTAAAAAAATTATATTGATAATATAATTGAGCAAACAAATTAATCAAACATAAGACTCATGCAAACTTATGGTATCTCTATTCAAAAAGTGTTATATGGTTTCTCTTTAGATATGCAAGAAGTAACTATTTTAGAGATGCATGCTTCATATAAGTTAATAAAATACCCATCTTTTATAGGTAATCAATTATGGTTGTGATTTTTATTATTTTCCTCCCTACTCTTTATTAACAATTTTTTAGTTATTTTTTTATCTTTTGCATTGATGATTTATAGCATGCCCCTTCTCACCAAACCATTAAAAAAACAATGATACCTAATAATAAAACTTTATTCAAAACTTAGTTTGGTGATTAACTTGGAATTAATTCCTATATACCATGTCTTTCTTACCCTTCACACCACTAATGTGTTTTCATTTTACAATTATAATCTTTATTTATTTTTTTTGTGTCTGGAGGAATCAGCAACTAGTTGGGCACGTGCTCGCGTTACACGTGGCCGTGTTATCCAACCGCTACCACTATAACCTCCAGGTGTGCCCACGATGCCCCTTACGCGGCACACAAGGTAAGTCGAGGGGAATTGAACTCGAAACCTCATGGAAC
>ML776691.1:523109-542713 GCA_009831015.1 Picea engelmannii
ATGTCCCCCCCTCGGGCATTAATAGATAAAATATAATGCTCACCCCCCGGATATTTTATCTATTAATGCCCCCCGCCCCCCACCACCCTCACCCTCCACCACCCTCATATATGACGGTGGGGGGGGAGGCATTAATAGAAAAAATATTTCATGGCAAGAACAATCATTGCATATGAAATTACCACAAAAAGGTTGAGGACATTCACCATGATATAATGGAAAATTATTCATACAATAACAATTAATTTATCCATGTTTATGCTAACAAACCTTATAAATATTGTGATGAGGTGACTCTTCACACTTTCAATAACCACAAATAATGTGATTAGGTGATTCTTCTCAACACTCTCAACAATCACAAAGCCTTAGTTTAGTGTAAAACTTGACACATAAGTCTTAGTTTTCATACGGAAGTTGAAATCCAAACTTATACAATTGAATAAAATAATTGTACTATGAACTCGTCTTCAAACAACTTTTGAATTTTTGAAGAATTCATAGAACTAGAAATATTTGATAGGATCTTAACCAAAAGATCAAATAGACTAAAAATTTCTTACACGTGCTAACATCGCTAATGATTTTAGTTATCATTGCATCAACAAAAACATATTATGTTAGATGAATGAGAGAGTTTATATATACACATATATAGAGAGGTACCATTTGGAAGGAGTTTTTTTGGAAAATAATCATATTAAAACAAGAAAAAAAAATTCCATTTATTTATATAATTGATGATAAAAGGCTAAAACTATTTAGTGTAGAAGGAATAATAATCCAACCAAACCAATAACCTTCCCACCAAGATCAATCCATAATGCCCCTTTAACAAAGTTGTCATGGAGGAAAAGAATTGATAAGAATGTTTACCTCTAAAAATCACTTACCCACTAGATAAGTTTGAATAGGTACATTTCATTAAGAATTTAATATAAACATAAAAATACCTAATCCATTTACTACTTTTTTGGGGTTGAGGTTATCAATATAGAGATGAATCTTCAATGTATCAACATAGGACTATCTTAACAACTAAATATGAGTTATTTGACTATAAGGTTATACCTTTAAATTGAAAAAAGTTCTCGAAGAACTCGGGAAAAAAGACACCCACAATAGCTGACAACTTGTTGCCAACCACCAATTTTTTTGATTTTTATCGAAGTCACCACAAAGAAATTATATCTTTATGTAGCTGCCACCTCCTTACATTTATAAATAATTCTATTTTTTGATTTCGAGGCGATGATTGGGTTGAACTTATTTTACTAAGTTTTTCTTTGCATTTTCGTTTGTTTTGTTTTTTAAAATTCATGACTGTGAGCATGAATTTAAATAAAAATTTGGTTTGAATTTCATATCTTTTACCTTAGAGATTTTGTTTTGAAGACACCTATATATGGCTAAAATCTCAAAGTCTTATAAATTTATTGATCGATCCACCATCAAAATCTTGGGGTGTTATAGGTATCCTGACTTTATTGGTTCTATAGTTTATTGTTGATTTAATTTGTGAAATGTTTGAATGCACAAAAACGTTGGTCTAACAGTTGATATAGTTCTCATGAGCTCAATTGTCATATCAACATTCATATCAATTGGTACAGGCATGTTGTACCTACGTTTTCATTTCACTTTGTTGGCCTAAACATTAACGAGATCATTCATTATGCGAATTGGGGTTTTGTACTATGGAGGGTTTGGCACTCATCATGAGAACTAGTCTATAGTTTTACGAGCCCTCTGGTTTTCATTTTCCCTAACTCTTATGTCCGAGTTATGATAATCCCCAAACTTTACAATTTTCGTTACATTACATTTTGCATAGACTTTTCTCGGCTCCTCGTCTGTTGGAAACCCAAACCTATCCCCTGTGATATCTACTGTGCCTATTTGAAAGCGACCATGGCTCCTGTGGTTCGGATTGAACCAAATGGCTCTGAGTTTCTTTTTTTAAGAAAACTCGTAATTGCATACCTGAGACACATTTTTGCGGGAAGGTTTTTGAGCAAACGGTTACGAATTTGGCCAAGTTGTTTAAAACCCATTTTGGAAATGGGGTCATTTACCTTCCAGACGTACTGTTTTTTCAAAAACTACACAGTTTCAGAGATACATCTCGTTCTTTGGAGGAAAAAATCTCATATTTTCTTTTGCGACTAAGGTAAGCGTTTTTGTTTTTATTTATTTTGCTCAGAGATTCAGGCATGTTACTGGTTTTGATGGGTTCCAAGTTATATATGCCCTTCTTTTGCTGATAAGTCTATACAAAATGTCGAAACGATACAAACGACAGAGCATGAACTCTCTTTCAAGTCTGTTTCACCACGGGCTCATTGAGATCTTGTTGGTTTCTCATCTATCGCGAATCGGTGACAATTGGGAGAGTTTTCTGAGACGAAATGGCTTCACCCAGGTCAACGATACAGTCAGCCATCATCTGATTTTAAACCCTGATTTGGACAGACCAGTGACCGAAAGCCAGGTCTTCAATTCACCTGGTAGCTTCGAATTTAATGAACCAACTTCTATTGTTGATGAAACCCCTATGGATAAGAAAATACCTTGTAGGTTTTCACCCAGAGGATCTTCGGAACAGATCATTGATGAATTAAAGGGGAGAGTTGCTTATGTGCCTATTAACGAATCTAATCTGAACAATAATGATAAACCTGTTGTAAGGAAAATTCGTAAGGGTAAGAGGGCTGGGAATATAATCATTAAGAACACAACCAGTTTCAAAGCCATTATAAATTCTGAACTGTCAGATCCCTCTTTAGCTAATTTATAATGGTAAAACGATTTTATTTATTTATTTTTATTCAATTTTGTTATAGAAAATTGAAATAGGTAGATTTAATTTTTGATTTCATTTGCTAAAAACAAGACTAAAATCTATGATTTTGTAGCCAATCTCTTTTGAATAATAATTAGTATTGTTTTTCTGAATATCAAATCGGTTTTTCTATTTGCAGGAAATGGATGATTATGACACTGATTACTTGGAGCAAACACCTTGAACCATACACTCAAATATTCAGTAGTTTCTGTCTTTTTTATGTTTATAAAACTTTTGCTTATTTTTACAAAACCAACTCATGCATGAGTGGTTTCCAGTTCACTATTTTTGTAATATGATGTGATTTTGGGGGATTCAACTCTATCTTGTATGATGAGAGCATTTGAATCCTGAACTAGGTTAAATACTAGTCATTCTAAGTAGTGAGGTCTAAGTAGTGAGGGAATCTTGGTTCAGACACGTTATGGACATATGACTTTCAAGACTGAAATGGAAAAGTTGTTCACTCCTTGGCTTTAGATCAGTGTGGTGCTTGCCCATTATGTTTTGCCTTTATCTTATGGAATGTTAATATGTTTATACAACTTTAGTCTTATCAGCATATGATATTTCATATTATTCAACACTATAATTCTGCCTATAAATTATTGTCCTATATTAGATCTGTGATCAATATTTCATTTAAATATCGTGGATTTATACTATATATTGGATGATGTATTACATGAATGTTTTGTATTAAAGTTTCCTTTATTATAAGTGTTCATCATTATAAGATCATCAGATCTATGTATTTATTTGTTTACTGTTATATTCTTGTTCCAAAACACCTCCGGGTTTGTTCTGGGAGTGTTAGCATTGTCCTATTACAAGTTTCCCTCATAGGAAGGAAAGCTAGGAGCTTGAATTGCGCAGGGACATAAACTCATTACCTGCAAGTTAGTTTACTTGTATTTTATTTTAATCAAATTATTCATAAATGAAATAGGAATAGTTTGAACTAGCTTTGCTTGTTTATGTCTTTTTATTTCAATTGTGTTTCCTTTAGTTCTTTAGATTTTAAATATTAAACAAAAAAATATAAAATGTATGTGCTTTCTTTATCTACTTCACAAACATCTTCAAAAAACATTTATTTCACAAGATATCCATGAAATCTTTCAAGATTGTATAATACCCTGTTCATAATCGCATGCTCATATTCATGTTTCTGTTTTAACACTTGTAAATAATTAAATTCATGTTCATAGTATCATAGTTTCTTTTAGATTAGTTTCCTTTCTTTTTGTTATTTTAGGATTTTAGTTGGCCAACGGAGCCATTAAACCTGTCAGATCACTTCACTCCAAATGACTTGGGTTATTTAGACAACCCCGGTCTGGATTTGACCTTCCAGTTGACAATGTGTCACTTACGCCCATCAACACAACTCGAACGATCGAAATTAAGAGGTCAATTTGCAACATTCAATATATACATAAACATAAAACAAGTGGACCTCTACGCGAACTATCCCACTGCAACATAACACCTATTACAAGTTTTGATAACACATTCTTGAGCATGTTTCCTCTCTATCATTCATGCTACGAAAGAAAAACAAAACAATACTAGAAGTATATCTTCCAACCCCAATACCCACCAAGTTCAATTGTTCTGTTGACAATGGCATATCGAGAATCCCTTTTGAATTGTCCGTTGAAGATCGACCCCAAACCGCAAATTCCTTCATAAACTTGTAGCCATGACCTATAGCATCGAGAATATAATCCCAAATTTTTGACCATTTATAACTGGGCAGACACCACCAACAACTTCATAATTCGAGAATATTGCCTCAAGAGGATTCGAACCTAAGACCAAAAACACGAAATTGAATTGCTTTCAGCGATGAACAATCCCAAACTGGTCTCGACTCCTATGAACACGAAGCCATCTTCAGACATGATGAACATCTTCATAGTATGAAATCTCCTGCAATCTGTCTAGAATTTCGTCCAGAAGCTCCTCACGCAACAACGTGTTCAACATATCCTGGTTATCCATATTTTCTATAAGTAGTTCACATGTTTGAAACTTGTCAAAAAGGAAAACAATTCAGAAGGATTGGCAATCATTCTTGTAAAGCATGGAGAATTTATGTGGAAGTTAATAAATCTTACCTTCCGATATTGCAGATATTGTCCAGAAGCTCAAGTGCAGACTTCTATATTTGTATTCGCCATAGAGAATTTTCATTGCTTCAGTCTCAGGCTTCCCTGTACCACAACCTTCAAGAGTCCAATACTGATAAACCATCTGAACATTTGACAGAACATGGGACCAGGGAAAATGCAGAATGAATCACAAAATGTTTTTCAAATTCTAGAATGGGCGTGGAAGGAGTAAGTAGATGCAACATTTAACAATGACTGTACCTCAAGTTTGCAACTCACATCTCGTCAAGTGCTAACGGCGGTTTGGGTGACGTCGTTTGGTGCATTCAAATCGTCGTAAGATGTCACTGTAGTGAGAATGGATGATGGCAATGGAGACCAGATGATGGCGATGGAGACCAGATGATGGACATGGACATACCTTATGGTTGTACGATGCAAAAATGGGCATAAGCGATGGCATGTATGTGAGATATTGTGCATGTATCCACCTGCACTAAGCAATCATTTGCTTAGTGCATGGGGGATAATGCTTGTCATGGTTGAAATAGTCGGATGACTTAACGTAATTGGTCAGAAAACAATTATCTCTTCCATATTTTAATCATGGCCTCTGCTCAGTGGAACTCCTTGATGGGGCCATGGACCATTTCTACACTCAACACTAGTCAACGAAAACACCTATTTTTTAACAATAACATTCAATAAGATATCATTGATGTATAATATAAGAACACCAATGGGTGATCAAGGTGGAATTCACCACACATAATACTATATCATACAATGGTAACCATTTGATTTAATATTTCACCATCAAAGTTAAAGGCATCGACTTGTAGTTAATGTTGGGCGTAGTTCCAGAGGTCACAGTTCCAGAGGTCACAGTTCCACAGGTCATAGTTCCAAAGGTCACAGTTCCATAGGGCGTAGTTCCATAGGTCACAGTTCTAGAGGTCATAGTTCCAGAGGGCGTAGTTTCAGAACTCATAGTTCCAGAGGGCGTAGTTCCACAGGTCATAGTTCCACAAGTCACAGTTCCACAAGTCATAGTTCCAAAGGTCATAGTTTCAGAGGGCGTAGTTCTAGAGGTCATAGTTCCAAAGGGCATAGCTCTAGAGGTCACAATTCCACAGGTCATAGTTCCACAGGTAGTTCTAGAGGGTATAGCTCCAGAGGTCACAATTCCATAGGTCACAGTTCCACGGGTCATAGTTTCAGAGGGCGTAGTTCTAGAGGTCATAGTTCCAGAGGGTGTAGTTCCACAAGTCATAGTTCCACAGGTGAAACATATGCCTCCTCTTCAGGAGCATCCTCATGCATAGCCATAAAAATATTATTTTCCTGACACTTCTGCCTTGAAAAATATTTTTAATCACAGTTATAGCAAATGATTAATACTATGAAGGACATTGCAAATGCCTGAAGTTGATTGAAGCCCGAAGTTGATTGAAGAAAAAGAGTATGAAGGACATTGCAAATGCATGCAAAACATCCATTGATTAATAGTCCTCGTCAAGCTGTCTCCAACGGTAGGTGGCATGCCATGTGGTTCCTCAAGGTTGGGAGTTATTCCCTATTAAATATGAAGCCTCAAAGTATGGTCAAGAAGCACTAGATATAAGGTCAAGAAGTTATAATTTTTCCCTCCAATTACCAATTACCTCCACTTCTTTCTTAACAAGGATTTGAAGAATCCAACCATTTCAATGAGCTCTTGACGATAATCCCAGAAATTTTGAGTTGCATAGTGATACATTTCCTCTTTCTTTTATTGTCGAAGAATAAGGACCATGTCTTGCATTGTCTACATAGCTCATGCACCAAAACTCGGTCACACATGAATCACGGAAGAAGCAGTAAAGCCTTATGTTTGTGAATTATTCTTCAAACACATAGAATCCTTTCCCTTTAAGGGATTCCATCACTGCCTATGTGACCTTGGCAGGCTCGGTTCCTATGAGCATACTTCTGCATTAGTATTTAATGGATTAGTATATATACCTACCAGTATATATACTGAGTATATATATACTGACACATATATATTGACATATACTAGGTATATGTGTCGATATATATATATACTCAGTATATATACTGGTATATATACCAGTATATATACTAGGTATATGTGTCAGTATATATATTGGTATATATACTCAGTATATATACCGATATATATACTCAATATATATATCAATATATATACTTGGTATATATACCAATATATATTACCAACATATATATACCAGTATATATACTGGTATATATATGTCGGTAATATATACCGGTATATATATTGAGTATATATAGCGGTATATATACCAGTATATATACTAGGTATATATACTCAATATATATACTGGTATATATATATACTAGGTATATGTGTCGGTATATATATATATATATATATATATATATATATTGAGTATATATAGCGGTATATATACTCAATATATATATCGTTATATATACTCAATATATATATATATCGATATATATCCTCAGTATATATACCGGTATATATACTAATCCTTTATCCTTTATACTTGGCAGGCTCGGTTCCTATGAACATACTTCTGCATTAGTATAAAGTATTAGTATATATACCGGTATATATACTCAGTATATATACCGGTATATATACTCAGTATATATACCGGTATATATACTCAATATCTATATATATCGGTATATATACTAAGTATAGATACCGACACATATACCTATTATATATATCGACATATACTAGGTATATGTGTCAGTATATATACTCAGTATATATACCGGTAGATATACTAGGTATATATGTCGATATATATACTTTTATATATACTAGGTATATATGTCGATATATATACTTTTATATATACTAGGTATATATGTCGATATATATACTGAGTATATATACCAATATATATACTAAATATATATATCGACACATATACTGAGTATATATACCAATATATATACTAGGTATATGTGTCGGTATATATACTCAGTATGTGAATTGTATATACTCGGTATATATACTAGTAGATATATACCAATATATCTACTAGGTATATGTGTCGGTATATATACTCAGTATGTGAATTGTTCTTCAAACACACAGAATCCTTTCCCTTTAAGGGATTCCATCACTACCTCTGTGAACTTGGATGGCTTCGTTCCTATGAGCATACTTCTACATTAGTATAAAGGATTAGTATATATACTTAGTATATATACTGGTATATATATTGATTATATATACCGATATATATACTGAGTATATATATCGACATATATACCGAGTCAATAGCAAGTGGACATGTATTAACACCAGAGTGGAGAGGATCCCTTATGCCTGTATTGACGTGTAGTGCTACGTCAATCCACGTGTCGCGTTGTAGTTGGTCTAGGTGTCAAAGATATGCAGAGTCCCATACAAGGTCGAAGGACGTGATGGCATCAACAATCACATCATTGTGTCATATCAACTTAGTGTCCAATCAAGGTACTGGGTGTCATGCCAAGTGGCATGCCCGGTGCTCGGTGGGGTAAAGCAACAAATATCCCAACTTCTACTTATATATACTTGTATATATATCGGTATATATACTAAGTATATATACCGATATATATACTAAGTATATATACCGGTATATATATGTTGGTATATATACTTGTATATATATTGATATATATACAAGATATATACCAACATATATACCTAGTATATATACCAGTATATATACTATGTATATATGTTGGTATATATACTGATATATATACATGTATATATATCGATATATATGCTAAGTATATGTACCGACACATATACATATACCTATTATACTAGGTATATGTTTCGGTATATATACTTAGTATATATACTAGGTATATATGTCGGTATATATGTCGATATATATAAGGAAGCCACATATACAAAAGGTAAGAAACCACACATGCAAGCAAAATAGAGCCACCTAATAAGAATATAGGCCCCCAAAAATGTGCATATACAGAATCTCTCTTCCGTATATGCGCATTTTGGCTTCCGTAAATGCGCATTTTGGCTTCCGTATATGTGCATTTTTTCCTTCCGTAAATGTGCATATACGGAATCTCTCTTCCGTATATGTGCATTTACGAAAGCCATAATGCACATATATGGAAGCTCTCTTCCGTATATAGAGCTTTTGTATATGCGCATTTTGGCTTCCGTAAATGTGCATATACAGAAGCCAAAATGCACATATACGAAATCTCTCTTCCATATATGCGCATTTTGGCTTCCGTATATGCACATTTTTTCCTTCCGTAAATGTGCATATACAGAAGAGAGCTTCTGTATATGTGCATTTTGGCTTTTGTATATGCGCATTTAAGGAAGCCAAAATGCGCATATACAGAAGCCAAAATGCACACATATGGAAGCTCTCTTCGGTATATGCACATATAAAGAAGCCAAAATGTACATATACGGAAGCTCTCTTCCGTATATGCTCATTTACGGAAGACAAAAATGTGCATTTATGGAAAAGAGCTTCCGTATATGCGCATTTACGGAAGCCAAAATGTGCATATACGGAAGACAAAATGCGCATATACGGAAGCCAAAATGCGCATTTATGGAAGCCAAAATGCACATATACGGAAGCTCTCTTCGATAATTGCACATTTTTGTCTTCCGTAAATGTGCATATACGGAAGACAAAATGCGCATATACGGAAGAGAGCTTCCATATATGTGCATTTTGGCTTCTGTATATGCGCATTTACAAAAGCCAAAATGTGCATATACGGAAGAGAGATATGCACATTTTGGCTTCCGTAAATGCACATATATGGAAGAAAGCTTTCGTATATGTGCATTTTGGCTTCTGTATATGCATATTTACGGAAGCCAAAATGCGCATATACGGAAGCTCTATTGAAGCCAAAATGCACATATATGGAAGCTCTCTTATGTGCATATACGAAAGCTCTCTTCCATAAGAGAGCTTCTGTATATGCACATTTTGGCTTCCGTAAATGTGCATATACGGTGTTAGCTCTCCGTAAATTTCAATAAATAGATACCAATTTGAAATTATATTGTGAATGTATAACATATGTGAGTCATGGTGTAAATAAGTATACATTTCTTAATTTAATCTCGATACAAATATGAATTCTCATATGAAAATTTGTGATGTATCTGCATGGATATGAGTATTAGTGAGCTAACCTACAGGTTGATGAGCTATGTACTAGCCAAATGGTTGTAGTGATGAGGTAACTTGGATGTCATAGACATCAAGAAGCTAATGTGTAGTATAAGTTTTAATTATGATTTCAAATATTGCTATGATCTGTGGTAAGTATGGTTTTGACAGGACACAATTTTCCTAGAGTGTTTTTTCGATGATGTGACTCTAAGGATAGTAATTGCATAGTATGGCTCGATATAGGGTGTTGACCCTAGTTCTATCAGGAGAGGTGGAGGCATTTCCCACCGTGTATCGTTTGAAACTTGGAGTTTTGGAAGGGTTGTGTTAAGCCACACTCCCCTAGATGTATGATGGTGACTGCCAATTGCCTGCTAGGGAATCTTGGTCGAGATGTGTGACACTTCTTCTTACGGGTTCTATATTAAGTTAGGTCAATATAGTTGATGCTCCATCTTAGTCCAACAAAGGAAAGGATAGGATGGAAAATGGAAGTAGCTTAGGAAGGAAGGATGATTTGATGTTAGTTGAGAATATTTCTTGGGGATTAGATGTGTCATTCTTGTTTTCTCACTTGGTACTTGGTATATAGTATATATATACCTGGTATATGTATCGACATATACTAGGTATATGTGTATGTATATGTGATTGTATATATACTTAGTATATATATCGATATATATACTAGGTATATATACCGATATATATACTAGCCATCAATATATATACTTAGTATATATACCGGTATATATACTAGGTATATATGTCGATATATATACAAGTATATATACCAATATATATCGACATATACTATGTATATGTGACAGTATATATACCATAGATACATATTGAGGCCTTCATAATGGTTGGGGAATGAAATCAATGGCCTTAGGCCCTGAATGAAGCTCCTCACGATTGATGGCCATGGAAGAGGCCTCCTGCCATCACTCATAACCCTATGTAGAAGATCTTTGGATTCCAACTAAGACTATGAGGGTGGTTAAGAGGTATTCCACACCACATACTAGCCTCGGATCCTTCACAATAGTTGGGGGATGAAAACATTATACTTAGGACTTGAATGAGTCCTCTCATGCTTGATGCACATGAACAAGACATCCAACCACCGATCATAGCATTTGTAGGGGATCTTTCATCTCTCTATGGTATATATACTTAGTATATATGTCGGTAAAGTATATATACCGACACATATACCTAGTATATGTCGATATATATTGGTATATATACTTAGTATATATGTCGGTAAAGTATATATACCGATATATATACTAGGTATATATATGTTGACATATATACAAGTATAAACATCGGTATATATGCTTAGTATATATATTGTTATATATAAATAGTATATATACCAATATATATACATCGATATATATATATATATATATATATATATATATATATATATATATATATATATATATACCGGTATATATACTAAGTATATATATCAGCATATATACCAATATATGTTGACATATACTAGGTATATGTGTCATGTAATATATACTTAGTATATATACTGATATATATACCATAGATACGTATTATATATACCATAGATACGTATTGAGGCCTTCACAATGCTTGGGGGATGAAATCAAGGGCCTTACGCCCTTAATGAAGCTTCTCATGATCGATGGCCATGGAAGAGGCTTCCTTCCATCACTCATAGCCTATGTAGAATATATTTGGATTCCAACTTGACTTGTTGAGAGTCGACCTTTCTCCTAGACAGGGTGGCATCCCTCTTTCACTCCTATCAGGATCTGAGCTATAGTTACAAGCCCTGTCATGTGTTCATCCAAAAAATGAGGGAGCTACAGTTACAAGCCCTGTCCCATCCATGGTGCATTATGGGCATGCGTATTTTAACCATACTTTTTGGTTTTCGGGGGGTTCCTCAATCATTCTTGGTTTGGGATTTTGGAATGGGAATGGAATGTTGGAGATAGAGAGCCATTTCTGGTTGGATGTAGGTATTTACTGGTTATTCCAATGTGAAAATAATGCATGTGTGCATAAGAATGAGCTTAGGAGAATCACCTCGATTAGACCTTGTATGTGGAAGTTATGCCTCATGCAAGTTGAACTACCTTATTGACCACCATGCTTCGAGTGGAAGCCACCTCATCCCCCATTACTCACACATGTGGGGATATCCACATCTAGAATTTCAAGAATATTCTATATGGTCCAAATCCTTATCACTAATTGAGGGTTGAGGATACAAAAACCCTAACCCTAGACAACTATCGGGCTATGTTAAATACCAAACCAATAGGAGGAGAAAGGGTTCCATGATTTAGCATTTTACTTGTTCCATAGTTGAGTAAAGAATACAAGAGTGGTATTTTGAGAGCATAATAAAGGAGGTAGGATATTTCGTAGCATTCTCTTAGGCCACAGTTTCATAGGAAACTCCATAGTGAGTGCCCCCTTCTTTGTATTTTCATTTTCATAACTGGAGAAAAGAGAGCAGAGCATAGGCTTCACCTTCTAGCTGGGTTTTCTCCCATATTCGGTTTCCCAAAATGAATCTTGTGTTCAATGGTGTGGTGGTTTGCTTATTTGCTTATTCTTTATTTGAATTTTAGTTATTTCATAAATTCAAGCACTAAAATAGTAGTAATTAAATCTGATATTAAAGGAAATAAACCTACATATCAGAATATTTTAGTATAATATATGATATGTTGTGGTGAACTTTTTCAGTGGAATATCCATGGTAGTTTACAGATCATATGGGTATCAAAGCTAGGGTTTTTGGGCTATTTGTGGAAATTTGTAAGATCCAAGAATTGGCTTAAAAAAAGGGGTTGCATAACCCTATCCATGGAGGATGAGTATATCCATAACAATCCTCAAGACGTGGCATACGAGAGGTTTTTGAGAATAGAAGAGAAAGTTGTTGATATCTCTCTCAACATGGCCCTCCTTCTGGCAGATCTAGCAAATAATTTTGGACCTTTTAGAGAGGTTGGTGGATCTAACTCAGAAAATATATCTTATGAGAAAGTAAGAGATAATGAATACCAAGAAAAGGAGTCAATAAAATAGTATGAGAAAGAACAACCAAGTTCCAGTGCCATCACTCATTCACAATCTATATTAAAAATGGAAGCAAAAGTGTACATCAAACCCGATCAAGGTGAGATCTCATTCTCTTTTCATGCTTCACATTAATTTTTCTCTTTTTATTTGCTTTCATTAGAAAAATGAAAAATGTGAAAACAAATATTGGATGAAAGTGTTTGGATTGATATAGTATTTACTCATTTATTTGGGGCTTTCTTTTTTTGTTTGTTAATACAACGAGAAGTGTAAGGAGGACAATGCATGATAAGGGGGAATTCATTATAGTACTTATATATGAGTAGTCCACATTAGAAAACAATGAATTTTGTTGTCTTAGCAATGATGCATGATAGGTGGATTCTCTTTCATGTCAATTTCCAACAACTGTATCTCAATTTTTAATGAGCATAATGATATTCACAAATTTATCAGGAAATCTCTATTCAGGGTAATATATTACTATTCTTAACATTGGTAAAGCTAATGACAAAGTCCATACAATGCTGGTAAAACTAACCTTTTTCATGAGACGCTTCAAGATTGAGATGCTTTGAAACTAAGAGTTTCCCACAACCCATAGATGGAAGAGTGGTTTTCAACGTTCCTGAGGTAAAATTCCCTATGGTAATAGTTTTTGAGGTCAAAGTCCTTAGGTTATGGTTGACCTCATGAAATTTGACCTAAGTAACTTTGAACTTTGACCTTATGAACTTTGACCTCATGAAACTTGACCTCATAAACCTTGACCTCAAGACCTATGACATTAAGAACTTTGGACTCATGAACTCTTACCTCATAAACTATGACCTCAGAAAATTTGACCTTGGGAAATGTGATTCGAGGAACTTTGAACTAAGGGACTATGACATGGGGAACTTTGACCTAAGGAACTATGACCTGAGGAACTTTCACCTCGGGAACTATGACCTTAGGAAGTATAGCTAAATAAATATTGGATGAAAGACTTCAATAATATAGTGCTCTTATGATGAGATCATGGCAGAGTCCTCTCGGTCGAAACCCTAGCACTGTGCCCATGTGAGCCTCTGCTTGAGTGACCCAGTACTCACCGCGGCCATGAAACCCCAAAGCTCTAGCGCGAACCTTTACTAGCTATGATCCGCAGCCATGGGCACCGAAGAGGGGGGGAAACCCCCCTCATATAGCAACATAACAACTAATGACAGATCTGGTACGAGGGAAAAATGACCCGCATTCGAGCCACCACAGCAAATCCGAGAACAACTCCTCGCCAAGGAACAGGGCTTTCGAAAGGAAATGGAAACGGAAGCCATCACGTCTCATCCCAGAGCACCCCGTGGTTGGGAGCCTAGAAAATGCATCCCGCAAATGGAAAAGGTGCCCAGGTACCTCATAAGCTCAACCAGGGTGGGGGAGCACACCCAGTTCATGCAAGAACATGCCCTCATCGACAAATTTTTGGGACTCTGGCCATCAGAAAGGGATTTGAACAAATGGATCAAACACTGGTGGAATCCCAAAGGAGACTATGAGGTCCAACTCAGCTCGAAAGGCTTCTTCACCATCATATTATACAACCTAGAAGACAGAGATCACATCTTTGAGAACGACCCTTACTTCTTCAACCCAGCAGGGATATTCCTAAGGTACTGGACAGAGCGCTTCAACCCGGATAAGGAGGACTTTACAATGGCACCCGTCTGGATCCGCCTCTATTCCCTCCCGCAAGAGTTCTGGCTGGAGGAGATTCTTATGGGAATAGGAAATACAATCGAGCAATATGTGAAGGCCTCTAAAGCCACAAAGCAATGAAAATACACTTCACATGCCTGAATATGTGTCTACATGAACATAGCTAAAGCCTTACCAGGAGCGGTAATACTGGAGTATCAGGACGAGGACTGGTCACAAACTCTTGATTACAAACACATCCCGTTCAGATGCAAAAAGTGCCACGAACACGACCATCTATTCCAGGACTGTCCTCTTAAACAACAAGCTCCCAAGGCCAATTAGAATCTGCAGAAAGACGGTTTCACAACAATCCAGACGAGGAAGAAAAATCCCCCTCAAAAGCAAACAACTGACCCTAGACCTAGGATCCAGACCAGGAATGCCTATGACATACTGAGCCAGCTACATGAGGATGAGGAAATCCAAGATCCACATGACGGATTATAGAAAGGAAAATGCCAAAACCCCACACCCTCCCCTTATGATCCAAACAAAGAGATCAATGCAGAGGAAAAAGAGGATGCAGATGGAGATACTCTGATGCAAATGGACGCCCAAGATTTGGCAGGCATCGACCTTGAGAAACTGGAGGAAGCCCTCAATCAGAAAGACCTACAAGGCCTTCCAGAAGAACAACTTAGAAAGGTGCATAAGGTCTTCCTCGATTCAATAGCGGGATCCACAGCTCGCCTTGGCATCACCACAGAATCAAGCTCCGGCTCCAAGAAAATACCGCGCGAGAACAAAAGAAGGGGAAGGAAACCAGTACATCAGCTAATCAAAGAAGATGGAAATCTAATGATCAACTCAGGTCAAATACAGAAGCTCTCGGAGGGATACCCCCACCCACACCCCTCCTCATAATGATGAAGATTATCACTTGGAACATTAGAGGACTCAACGACAGATCCAAGCAAAGAATCCTCAGGGATTGCGTCAAGGAGGAAAGCCCAGACATTCTAATATTACAGGAAACTAAATGTGCCGGAATGGAAGCTGAAGCCATATTCCAACGTATATGGAAAGGTTGTAATTACGTCCACACGGACTCTGTGGGCGCCTCGGGGGGTCTAGCAATATTGTGGAACCCTAACCACACTATCCTTAGTGGACCCTTCTCCACTGCAGGTACCTTGTCAACTCACTTTCAAGTTATAGGCTCAAATCAGGAGGGGACCATCACCAACGTCTACGCCCACAAGGACAACAGGAAAAAATCAAATTTATGGAAAAACTGACCCAAGTTAAAGCGTTGGAAAACACGCCCAACTGGATCCTAGGAGGGGACTTTAATATGATCATGTCACTGGAGGAAAAAACAGGCGGAAGCAAACGACTGGATCAAGACAACAATAAGTTCAAAACCCTCCCTGAACAGTTAAAGTTAGTAGACATAGAGAACAACAATGGCACTTTCACTTGGTCTAATCACAGATCAGGGAGCCAGCATGTAGCATGCCGACTTGATCGCTTTCTCGTAACAAAGGATTTGATTGAAAGAGACCTCTGTATAGAAATCTTGATCCTCCCCAAAGCGGGCTCCGATCACTGGCCAATCGCCCTTCAGATAGTAATAGAGACAACACCGAAATTTAAACCATTCAGATTTGAAAAATTCTGGCTCACACACCCAGACTTCCAACAACTGGCACAAACTTGGTGGAATCAGTCTGAGACAGATCAGGGCACCAAGATATACAGATTTGAACAAAGGCTCAAAAACTTCAAGCAAAGGCTCAAACACTGGAACAAAAATACTTTTGGCAATATTTTCCAAGGCATCAAGGACGCAGAGAACAAACTAGCCGAGATACAAAGAATCTTTATATCGGGAGCTCGAACTGCTGAGCTCATGAAGGAAGAGGAGCATCTACAAATGAAACTGGAGCAAAGAAGAAAGCAAGAAGAAATACTATGGAGGCAGAAGTCCAGGGTGCAGTGGCTCAAAGAAGGGGAAAAGAATACAAAATTCTTCCACAGAACGATGATACACCAGAGACACATCAACAGAATAACACATCTGGAAGATGAGAAGGGCAAATTGATCAGAGAGCACACACACATTGAAGAGGAGCTCAACAAATACTACCAGAACCTCCTCACGGAAAGCAAGGAGGACAGAAGTGAAGCCATCACCCGAGTTACCAGTCATATTCCCTCGCTAATCACCCCCGAACAGAACGCCGCTCTTAAAAGGCCAATCACCCAGGAAGAGGTGGACCAGGCTGTAAAAGATATGCTCCCAGGAAAATCCCCAGGCCTCGATGGCTTCACTACAGACTTCTTCCATCACTGCTGGGACATTATAAGTAAGGACGTCTGGGAGGTTGTCGAGGAATCACGAACATCAGGTCAAGTTCTCCAGGCCTTCAACGCAACCTTCCTCACTCTCATCCCAAAGGAAGAAAGAGTCACGAACCCCAAACAGTTCAGACCCATCTCCTTATGTAATGTCATTTACAAAATCATAACCAAGGTGATCGCAAACTGACTCAAGCCAATTCTGCCATTTGTCATTTCCAAGGAACAAGCTGGATATGTTGAAGGAAGATAGATTATGGATAGCATCATACTAGCGCATGAGGTGATCAGCTCTCTCAAATCAACGAAAACCCCAGGTATGTTAATCAAACTTGATCTCTCAAAAGCTTTTGATAAAGCCAGTTGGCAGTACCTCAGAGCTATCCTAAATTCCTTTGGCTTTGATCAAGATTGGGTAAACTGGATTTTGAACCTCACCTCTTCGGCTTTCTTCTCAATCCTAGTCAATGGAGTCCCCTCGCGTCCCTTCTCAGCCTCTAGAGGCATAAGGCAAGGGGATCCATTATCACCCTTCCTTTTTGTTCTAATGGCGGAAGGCCTGGGTCGCTACATTAAATCAACGGTGTTGGAAGGCGCCCTCAAAGGCCTACCCTTGCATAACATTAGGCCAGCCCCCTCACACAACCAATTCGTCGATGACACCCTGCTTATGAACTCCCCTACTGTGCGCGAAGCCCTTAAGCTCAACTCCATCCTTTCTGACTTCACTGAAGCCTCGGGAATGACTTTGAACCTAGATAAATCCAAGCTTTTCTTTTTTAACACACCCATTGCAGTTCAGCTACACAGTTCCAAAATCTTGGGCATCCCCAGGAGCTCCCTTCTGTCCAACTACCTAGGCATTCCTCTCACTGAAGCGCCAGCCAAATCCATCTCATGGGACAACCTCCTCCTCTCTATCTCTAACAGACTGGCCAACTGGACCTTTAGACCTTTAAACATTGCAGCCATATTAGTCCTGCTAAAATCAGTTCTTCAGACCCTACCCACCTATCTCTTCACTGCCTTAGCCGCTCCCAAGCATATCATTCGAGCGATCAGAAACATCCAGAGGAACTTCCTTTGGCAAGGTCTGCAGCCCAATAAGAAATGGGCACTGGTGTGTTGGGATAAGGTCTGCACACCAAAAATCAAGGGAGGCCTTGGGCTCCAGGACCCGGGAAATCTCAACCAGATAATGGGGGCCAAGATATGGTGGAGATGGATGAAAACACCAGACGCATTATGGGCACAAATCTGGAAGAAAAAATATGCGCCCTCCATGCAACCAGATCAACTGATCAGACACAACGTTCGAATCTAGGGTTCGAACATTTGGAACACAGCTTGGCAAAATAAAGACATAATACAGAAACATGCTTTTTGGGAAATACAAAATGGAGACAGTGCAGAGTTCTGGCAAGACTCGTGGCAACAACTTAAACCTCTAAAGGACCTAGCAGAGCTCACACCTCTCCAACAAGCTCTTAATCAAGCCCCTTCACTGAAGGTAAAGGATCTTTGGAAACCTCTAGATGCGAGTCGGACTTGGTGGCAATGGAGGACCTCCAGCCAGGATCTAGGAACCCCACCCGACTTAAACTTGTCGGCCTGGCATCATGAAGCAGGACGCAGGAAAATCCCCATGAAGGAGGGGCCAGACATCCTCAGATGGGGGCACTCAGCTTCAGGAAAGTTTTCGGTAAAAGAAGCCTACCACATACAAGGAAATTACCACAATCAGGAAATGGACACCATCTGGAGCAAGATTTGGAATAAGGCACTTTGGCCTAAGGTCTCTACCTTCCTCTGGTTAATCATCCATAATAGAATTCTAACATGGGATAATCTCAGGAAAAGGGGATTCATTGGGCCCTCAATATGTGTCTTATGTCAATCCCAAGAAGAAACCAAGGAGCATCTTTTTAACGGATGTCGTTACAGTCAAGCTGTCTGGGACCAGGGGTCGTAAATCATGCGCAGATCCAATCAGAACAGAGGCAGCATCAGAGACACTATCAAAAATTGGGACTCAATCACTTATAACAACCCCATTCTGAACTACATCTAGCAACTCCTCCCAGGATTTATTTTATGGCAAATATGGAAGGAGCGAAACAAATGCATCTTCCACTCCAAGGACTCCTCTGCAGAGTCAACCTGGGACAGGGTTGCCACACTCATCAAAGAAACAATCAGAAGCAAGAACTGGCAACCTAGGGACAAGGAATGTAACCGGGAGGAGTCACTCACCCTCCAAAGTTGGCAACTCAAATTAAATGACTCAGTGGCAATCAGAGCTCCCAAGAATCG
>ML776691.1:542745-560305 GCA_009831015.1 Picea engelmannii
CCCCCAACTGGATTCATAAAAATTAACTTTGATGGAGCTTCAAAAGGCAATCCTGGACCCGCAGGATATGGAGCTGTGATCAGGAGCTCCAAAGGGGAAATTTTAATTTTTACAGTAGGGTATTTGGGAGAGACCACAAACAATGTAGCAGAATTAACTGGCCTACTACAGGGCCTTCGACATGCAGTAACCCTGCCCAACCACAAAATCATTCTAGAGGGGGACTCACAAATCGTCATCCAGCTAATCACCAAGATCCTACATGGGGGAAATCCACAATAAATCTCTCCCAGCTGGCACCTAACAGGATTGCTCGAGGACTTCGAAGGCATACTCGGGAACAACATCAACATCATCCCTTCCCATGTTAAGAGGGAGGCAAATGGAGTGGTTGATTACCTGGAAAATGAAGGAGTACAAAGGGAGACTGAACAAATAATCTGGGACGCTAGAAGCACTGAAGCCTCAGATCTATCCAACCATTGTCAACTCCTGGCCAGCAAGGATTTCCCACCCCCGGATGGGGTGCCATGCGGAAAGGAAGAGGCACGTGGAGGCGCGCAGGGAGAGACCATTTATGATGGCTCTCACCTCACACCATAAGTTATTTATGAAGGTTCTTACCTCCGTCGGCCTCCGTTTATCGATGGGGCCTCTCACGAGCGAGCTCAGGCCGGACAACCAGAGCATTAAGCTCTCGGCTTTAATGGCTGCAGCCATAATTTATGCCATAACCCGCCTTACCGGAACTCTTAGAGTGCATTCGAAGCTTGCCGAGCAGAGCAGGAACAGCAGTGCAGGTGACACCCTAGCATTGATCTTCACTCTTTCTATGCCGCGAGCGAGGGGGAGGCCTCGCAGGGGAGCTGGCTGGTATGCGGCTGACTCCAGGAGGAAGTGACACAAGAGATTCGAGCGGGCTCTGCTCCTGGTCAAGAAAAGGCGACGTTGGGCGGCCATAGTAACGAGCTCTCCCCCCAAAACCTTTGTCAAAGAGATCCCGAACATGGAGCTCCCACCAGACTTTTATGAGAGTAGAATGTTTATCGTTCCCGATAATTGGAAGCCCCCGACGTGTATTGGAGAAGCAGCGGCACCGCCTCGCTTGAGAGACACTTCAGGTCCTAGCGACGCTCCTAACGAAGAGCTCACCACTTGCCTGGTAAAGGAGGAGCTGTCGGAAAGCACCACCGACTTGCAGCCGCAAAGGAAGAAGCAGGGTCGCCGGGAAGTGGATGCCAAGCCAAAGTCGTCGTCCTTGACACCACTCCTTCACCCGGAGCACCTTAATTTGATATTTGAGGTCCGAAGCCTGGTGGATGATCAAATTTTCAGAGCCGTCCGCGTTAGCCAACGCCTGGACATGCTTTACGCAACCTACTCCAGTGCCACACCTCGACGACAATGTCCAACCTGTGCTCAGCCCTATGTCATTCCAACCAACAGCGGAAAGGCGAAGGACGACAACGAGGACTCCGGGGAATAGGTTCTTCTGTTTCGCATGAATTCCAACTCTATTTCTTTTGCTGTTTACCAGAGCTGTAGCTCTTCAGTTGTTAGCATGGTTAGCGTTAGCATAGACCTTACTAAACTGTTGTTGATAATGAACATGCACCCTGGTTTCCTTCGGGCAGGGTGGCGCAACGAACTCTTTGATTTTGCATGCTATTGTGGGCAGGCCAGCTGTCTTGGTTTCCTGCATAGGCAGGACAGCTGGCACCTGCATGTCATATGTATTCCTTTTTGAAGCTATAATATAACATGACTCGCCTTTTACTTTAAAAAAAAAATATATATAGTGCTCTTATGATTCGTATGGAGTCACCAATCACTAAGACATTACAAATCCCTTTTTGTTTGAGAGAAATAAGACCCTACCAAATAGAAGGTGCTTTCATCTTTCTTTTTTTTTAAGTAAAAAAGGTATTGCCTGCTATATTAAGTTAACGGAAAAATAGAGACAAAAATACACGGAGATAATGTCACCAAATATGCTGCCATTTTACCAGAAACCAACCTTGTTTGGGGCAATATATGTCTAGGAAGATAGGCTAAAATACTATTTTTCCATCTGTCCTGCCCGAAGGAAACCAGGACAGATGGTTGTAGATTGTCTTAACATTGAACATCAACATGATGTAAAACTAGACTAGAAAAGAAAAACTCAAATACTCGATGACCCATCGCCTTTGTCCTCCTGACGCGCGGATGTGGCCGAAATGACAAACGACTGTGCACACGTTGGACATTTGCGCTTTGTTGGAGCGTTGGAGTAAGCGTCAAGGAGCAGGTCCAGGCATTGTCCCATGATGAGGGTTCTGTGCTCCTGGTCTGCCATGTGGCCTCGGAGTTCGAACACGAGAGCTAGGTGTTCTGTGCGAAGGAGTTTTGCACCAACGCTGTTCCATGCCTCATCATCGTTCATTACGTTCTCAGCATGGCAGGTGGGGATGTTCTCACAGAGCATCCCCCTTTTTGTTTCTGCTGCTTGAGGTTCCAGGTTGGTCGCGCTATCGTCTGGGTACGGTATTTCTTCTACATAACAAATTGGGAACTCTTCTACAGGCTCTCCCTTCAGACCACTTCCAGCCTGTGTTTCAGTCTTGGTGGCTTGAGGTTCCGGGGTGGTCGCAATATCCACCGGCCACAGTATTTCTTCGACGTAGCAAATTGGGAGCTTTTCTTCAGACGCTCCCTTCAGACAACTTCCAACTTGTGAATCAGGCTCAATTGCAGGGATAAGTGCGCTCCGCTCTGTCGCAGGTTTAGCTATAATGGCATGGAGTGCCCTGCGGTCGGCTCTGGCTCTCTGCCGGATGATAGAAGTCGCCAGCGATAATGTGCACGCAAAATTATGTCTTCTCTATCGTTGCGCTTTGTGGGTGTACCAAGCCGAGCCTCGGCGAGGCTTGCCTCTTTCCCTTGTCATAGTGGAGGAGGGGTGAATGGAGGGCACCTCCGAAATCGTCGAGATACAGAGGAGACTACACCAGAGCTTCCAACGGGCGGGGAGGTCCAACACTAAAACAAAAATGAGCCCGCCCTGTCCAAACTTCCTTGCTTTCAAATGTTCGTGGGATGACATCACATGGCCCCTCCTTAACTCTGTCATATTGAATGCTAATGCGTTCGCGCGAGGGAGAAGTCCCGCCTCTGTAGAGCTGTTGTAATGCCCGACTACCATCTTTACTATTGAAGGGATGGGTAGCGGCCTACAACATTTAAGCTATGGCTTAATGCTAAGCCAAGTGGCGGGGTTGCTCTGCATGTCACCCCATCCAGGGGAAGGTGCTTTCATCTTGGTCTTGTTGTTCGTGGCAATTTACCAAGTCCCCAAGCATATATTATAGATCATTTTTCCCTTTAGAGTTGTAGACAAACCCCACCCAACACCTACCTTCCCTGTAACAATGTTTCTTGACCCCTATGTTATAATTAATTTATTTTAACCAACCTTCATTATCCTTGAATTTAGTGATTACTTTATTGTACGATCTTATGAGCATAATTTTCAACTCAAGAAAGATTTAGATCTTAAAATATCTTCCATAAGTTATTTTTAGGGACTGTATTAAAAAAAATTCTAAAGTTAATGAATTGACACAGAAGATTACTTTTATTATTCCAACATTCCTCTACAATAATCTTAAAATTTGATTAAGTGGTCCATGCTCAAATGATAGCTTTTAAAGGTTATCTTGGGATTTAGACATTTTTACCAAACTTTCTAACTAAAAGCTAATTTCATTTGTAAAATGATCTCATACAACTTTGTCAAAAAAAAAAGGACAAATAACCTTTAAAAATAAGAACAATGGACCTTTCAATGCAAAGTTTAGAGAAGCTTTGTTTCATTAGTATATTTAAAAGCCTATAAATTTAAATTACGAGACAAAGAATTTAATTTTTACGATCTTTACTTAATAACTTTTAATGATCTTATTTTTTATTTTTATTAAATGCTTAATCCCAAACTCAAATTCATTCAAAATAAAAATCTCATAATAACATTATATTTTTATTATTCATTAGTTCCGATGCACCCATCGGAGCATTCACCTTTGCAGTGGAGTAAGTTTAGAATAAGAGGGCATATCCCACCACTTACTTCCATTCTCATTAACTCCTGATTCTGCATTTAATCTGCATTTGTTTGCATCAATGTCGAAGCTTTTGTATGTGGAGATGAAGGGAGAATGGCTCCAGATTGTCTGCATTCCAGATTAAAGAGGATACTTTCATCGGCTGCTTTTTCGGATATGGGACTCCCAACCTCTCGTTGTTGGGGAATACCCGAATCGAACACTGTCTACAAAGAATCTGCAATGAACCATTGAAACATTAATTGACAATTTATTAAGGAAAATCCTCTGTAACAAAACATTATAAAAGCGATGTCATATACTCACACCCAGAATGGTGTTTGTAGTAGTAAAAACGGACTTCGCCGTCACGACGGGATTCGACATCTGCATCATCGCGGCCGGAGATAGGCAACAGGACGGTGAGTCACGATGTGTCAAACAAAGGCGTAGGATAAAGGGAGAAATTTGAATTGAGAAATCAGGGGAAATCCTTGGCCGCCCATTTTCATATTCAAAATTTGAATATGGGACACGCTCTTCCATCCAACAACTACAGAAAATTGTTGGACACGCTCTTCAAAATTTGAATATGGGACACGCTCTTCCATCCAACAACTCTCTGAATTGAATGCCAAAGGCAATAGGACAGCCTACGGTCAAACGACGGGGTCTCCAAGCCGGGCAGGGCAGTGCAGTCGCCGGCGAGCGGTATATGGGAGCATAGCAGATGGCTCATGTCTCATCACTTATGGCTTATGGCCATACACCCTGCACCATGTAATTTTTATGTCTCATTAAACCATGCATTAAGTTAAGTTAATGATGATTGGCTTAGTGCACGGAGAATAAGGCTTGCCATTACAACATACTCATAATGAATAATGAATAATGAGGATAACCATCATTTAGCACAACCATCTTATAGTTAAATCTAAATGACTTTTATGTTTTTAATATACCACTTATTTTTGGCATTTTTTCTTAATATACAACAGTGAGTCTAAACGTTCTACTTTTGGCATTTTTCCTTATGTTTTTCAGCTTTGTCTAAATGTTCTACTTTCTTGTCTTTTTTGCTCAAATCCGACGACTTAAATTTGAGTGAAATTGCAATTTTCTATGGTTTAAATTGCATTTCTGGATGTATAAACTGATTTAGCCTGCTCAATGATCCTTAGGGCACTTGGATTATACATACTTAGCCACTCCAATAATTTCTAGCATTGTCTAACTCTTCTATGTTTTGATCTTTTTCACAGGAATCCAACGACATAAATGACGAAATAACAATTTTGTGTTGTTTAAATTGCATTTTTGAATGCATAAATGGATTCGGTGTGTTAAAAAAAACCCTAATGGTTAAGAATGTGTGCTCCCTCCTAAGAGGTCACACATTCTGTTATTGTTATTATTATAATTTGAACATCGGAGAAGTTATCCATGACACTAAATTCATTTATACATTTAAAATGCAATTTAACAAAAAAAAAATGGAGATCAAGTTATTTAAGGTTTTCTAAATTATATTTAATATTTTTAATTTATTTTTTTATATGTTTTGTGTCATCCCAGCTTCTGATTCCCTCTACTCGGTATCTCCTTAAGTTCGATGCTTTGCACCTCTCGACTCCGTTAATATGTATCTATTTTCCACTTTTTTCCACAAGAAAATTGCGCATTATATTAAGATATATAATCAATTTACAAAGTCGGAAAATACCAATACATTCGAAGGCCTAGCCTTATACTTTCTCCACCAAAAGTCCAACTACAACTCGAATCAAAATGCATAAGATACTACTATGCCACCATGATGACTGATAAAAAAAGTGTCAGAAATATAAAACATAGCATGTTTAACCCAAGATCAAGAACTTTTTCAAATGGTTTTGTCACTACTTCCATACCCCCTAATTGCCTCAACAAAACACATAGAAACAACAAGATCAGAAAGGTGATGCTAGTACATCTTTAAATAATATCTTGGACCCTCCTGACCATCATTCCACTGATTGTATGTGATGGCTCCAGGATGCTCAGATAGTGCCTTTTTAGATAATAAGTCAGCCTCATGATTTTCTTCTCTATAGACATGGGCAAATGTGATGACAGGAAATTGCTTGATGAGTTCCCTTACCCGGTCTTTCCAACAGTCTATTGTAATTACCTGCAGAGAACCAATATTATTTAGTCAATCAATAATAATTTTGGAATCCCCAATAATGTGGATATCTTAAATAGATAGTCTATGCGCCAAAGTGAGAACAACCCAAACTCCCAAGAGTTTCTCTCTTGTGTTAGTGCCCCTACCACAATTAAGGGTCCATATATAAACAATGCAATCATTTAGTTTTATAACACCCCTCGCTCCACTTTGTTCCCCATTTCTATGAGATGCCCCATCAAACCATCCAATGATTCTGTGCTTGGGAAAGATGTGGGCAGTGCACCTAAATGATTTAGGAGGTTTATGGTTACTGTGGCACACCAAAACAACAATATAGAGAATGAAGACCTTCTCTATAGAGGGAGATTTTGATTAAAAAATGGCCAAATTCCTTTCATTCCAGATATACCAACAAATGAATGCTGACAAAGATGAGTAACCATAATTCCTTCTATTCCAATAATCAAAGCAATCCAGCACTATGGAGTCCGACCACCCAAAGACCAACTTGAAATGATTTGTAATTTTAATCCATATAGAGCAAGTGAATGGACATTGAACAAAAAGATGAAAAACTGATTCCTCATTACCTCTGCAGAGAAGACACAGTCCAGGACCTAGCCATCCTCGCTTGAGGATATTATTCCAGGTAAGCAACTTATCTTCTATGAGGAGCCACATAATTTTTTTGATCTTTTGAGGGCAATCCCAGGTCCATAACTTCCTCCTCACACCTCCAATATTCTTCTGCCATAACTCGGCTGCCAGTGCGTTGTATACATTCTTTGTTGTTAAAAAGCCTGTACCATCCTCTCCTGTCCACCTTAACTCATCCTAAGTATCTGAAAGAGCAATGCTCGCATCAATTAAACGAAGTCTGAACCTCTTCCATTCAGCTGCAAGGTTGCCCACCAAACCCAAGTCTATACTTTCTAACCAATTGGCGCAAGTCCAGCCCACTGCCGATGCTTTTCTCACTTGATAGAGATAATGAACCTGGTGTTCATTTAAATGTGTTATCAACACCATCGATGGATAAGAGCCCTTACCCATCCCCAAGATTTCATCCTTACCAGTCATAATGGAAACCCTCACCCCCGGTTTCCAAGCCAGCCAGTGAACAAGTAATGGCAATGCATTTAACAAATTCTTCCAAGTTTGTGAGCCAATATGAGACGAAGGATCAACGTTGCGCAACCAAGTTATCATTGATATATGAGGAAGATAATTATATTTTAGGACCCGCTTCCATATCCCAAGATGCATCAATCCTCGCCAAAGATATTTGGCAGCTAAGGCGTGCGAGAAACAAAAAATGTTTCTTATCCCCCAACCGCCAAACTTTTTTGGCCTAGCTAATGTCTCCCACTTACACAAATGATAGGAAGTTGTAGAATTTGCTCTGGACCATAGATAGGAGAAAGACAAAACCAACCATGCGAATCTGGTTCAATACTGTAACTGGAATATATGCTAAAGCCAACCAGTAAACCGGTTGGCTTTCTAGCACAACCTTAATCAAAACATATCTGCCTCCCAGAGTTAGGAAGTGATTACACCAGTGACAAATTCTCTGCTCATATTTCTTCAGAAGCTACTATCAGTCAGCCACCTTATAACTGTCAATTTTTAAAAAATAACCCAAGTATTTAAAACCCACTAACAAACTCATTATACCAAAATGAAACAGTGTTGTCAAATGATTTAAAAGATCTTGCTGAACACCGAAATGATGGAACATAGACTTGTTTACGTTGATCTCCAAACCGGAAGCACCACAAAAAACATGTAAAAGAGTATATGTTTCCTGTCATTCATTGATGGATGCATTGGACATTATTATCACATCGTCCATAAATAGGAGATGGATAATTCTTACCATTCAAGAGACTTTTATACCTGTTAATTGCCCACACGTATAACTCTTTTTTAGGGAGAGACTCAAACCTTCCATCACCAAGATAAATAAAAGAGGAGATAGAGGACACCCCTGACGTAATCCTCTCCCGTTGTTGATGAAATTTGTAGCCTCTCCATTAATCAGAATGGCCAGTGATGCTGATGTCACACAACCCATAATCCATTTAGTCATATGATTACCAAAACTACATTGAAGCATCATCAATCTTAGATAATCCAAATTCGTGCAATCATATGCTTTTTTAAGGTCCAACTTCAAAATAATAGCCTGTAATCTCTTTGTTTTGATGCTATGAAGGCACTCCTGTGTTGTACCTATGGCATCTAGAATCTGACGCCCCTTGAGAAAACCCAACTGTTCCTCGGACAAAGATCATGAGAGAATGGGGCTTATCCTCCTTGCAATGATCTTTGTTACAATCTTATAACATAAATTACAAAGTGCAATAGGGCGATAATCGAAAAAGGATAATGGCCGATTAGATTTTGGAATTAGTGCAAGAAACATGGAATTGATAGGCCGACAGACTTATCCTCGACATCTAGTATCCTCAACCATTGCAAGTAAGTCTGGACCAACCAAATCAAATAAGTATAGGGAAAATTCAACTGTCCACCCATCGGGGCCGAGACTCTTATCTTTTGTGAAACCTTTTAGAACAACTGATAATTCCTCCAATGTTACAACCTATTCTAAAGTTGAGACTTCTTCCTCCATTAAAATCTTTGGATAAAGACTGATTGTCTCTAGTTGTGCCCGCAAGTTTGATTGCCCATGTTAATTAAAAAAAGTTCTAAAATGGGTGACAACTTCATTTTTCATAGCTTCCTGGCCCGTGTGTATACCACCAACTTCATCAATGATTTCCCATAGAAATTTCTTATTCCTCCTATAGCTTGAAAATCTATGAAAAAACTTGGTATTTTTGTCACCGCTCTTTATCCAAGTAGCCCTACTTTTCTACCTCCATCTTTCTTCTTCATCCAGTAAGAGCTTGTTGCGCACTTCCTCCAAATGCTTGCATTGTAAATCTAAGTCCACAAAAAAGGTTCCATTTATTTTCTAGTGGTATAGCCATTCCAATTCGCCTTCCACTTTTGTTAATAATTCCTTATCCCTTTTATGTTTTGCCTTAGACCATGATTTGACCCTTCGTTTTAAAAGAGATAGTTTTTCAACAAGCCTTCTTTGTGCCCCTTCAATTAACTCAAAACGATTATCCAACCAAACATCTTTTGTTAAAATTGTAAAGGTTTCATCTCTTAACCAGACCAGATTAAACTTAAATGGATGCACAATATTTGGAATGCCAATATCAAGTTGTAAATAAATAGGAGCATGGTTGGAAATGAAGGTAGGCTCTACCCACAATCTATACCTCGTTGTTGGACCAATCAAATCCTCTTCCACATAGAATCTGTCGAGGCTTTTTGATATGCTTGATACCCCATTCCTTCTATTGCACCACGTCGGAACCAACTCTGTCGGAGCCATGTCCACCAGTGGTGTGTTTTCAAACAAATCTTTAAAAAATGGAGCCAAAGGATCTAACATAGCTGTTGTACCCCAAATCTCATCAGAGTTTAATGTAAAGTTTAAATCCCCCACCAAAATTAAATCAGTGTGAACTAGTAGTCCCTTATCTGCACATTTTTTCCAGAATGTCTTACGATCCTTGCAAGGACCATAGACATTTAGAAGAGTAAGTCTCCTCTTATCAACCAGACTGGAACTTGCCAAAAGAATGCCGCCACATGTAAGAACCAGAGATAAAACAAAAAAATGGGGATCCCACGATACTAGCAGGCCTCCCAAAGTTCCAATTGAACTCACAACACAAGACATCTAATCCGGCTTTAGTACAAACATAAAATCCCTTGCCTTAACATCGCTGGTCAATATCTCTTGAAGAAAAATAATATGGGGTGTAGTCTTTGAAAGGAGCCTATGCATAGAGGCCAGTTTAAGGGGTCCTCCTACCCCTCTAATGTTTAGGGAGAGAATGATCATGACTTGGCCCTGGCAAGGGCTTTGATGCCTCTAAGCGCCCCCTGGTCAATAGTGGAATGAGAAGAAGTCGACGTGATGAAAGTTGTGGTCCCCAATTTTCTGCAAGCACTTCTAGTCTTTACAGGTGATAGTTCAAGACCTAAATCCCGAGACCAAGCAAGTGTCTTGCCATTCGTAGCCTATGATACTATTGGATCAGGTTCCAGTGTACCAAGTTCCCCCAAAACCACCTCAGTTCTCCTTAAAAAAGTCGGGATATTAATCAGACTGTTTACCTCCCTATAAGTAGGGACTAGATCAGTGAGCATCATGTCCAATGAATGATCACTTACTTCAGGCTCCCCATAGCCCGAAAGCAGAGGTGAGCCTTACGACAACAAAAGGTTCGTTTGTACAGGGTTTATCATAAGCGGAGACTCAGCCATTGGAGGGTAAGTTCGACACTCATTAATACTAGAAACCAAAGGAGAAACACCTGACTCAATGAGAGTAATTTTGCCTCAGGCTCGTTGACCCGCTTCTCAGAATTATTAGTCACCCCATTTTCATTCGAAACCGCATAAAAGGAGGTATCAAGGTGATCTCTTTCCCATGCAGTCAAAGAATAATAGGGAGAAGGAATGTCATGACGTAACTTGCCCACAAAGGTAGAAGTTGAAGTTGATGAGCAGTCCAAATCCCAATCTCCCCGGTAGTTACCCCGCTCCAGTGTCTCCACTTCCAGGGAATAACCATTTGTAATTGTATCATCTGAAAGAGACTCTTCAGAATAAACTCCAAAAGGGAGTCTACAATCCTTTTTTTGGTGACCAGTTTGTTGACAATGCGAGCAACGAAATATAACCCTAAGTTAGTCTAACCTCTGAGCTATCACCATGTCGTGCCATTCAATATCTAAAGTATCCAGTAGACCACCATTCACACCAACCTCCATAAGAATTTTAGCCATGCGTATGTCACTCAAAAGAAGATCCTCCTCATCAGTCTTTATAAAACACCCCAAAACATTTCCAATAGCCTCCAAGGCTTTAGGATTCCACAGCTGTAAAGGCAGACCTGGTAGAAATACTCAAAGGTGTCGAAAACTAAAATATTTGGTAGCCGAATCAAATTTTAGTCTCCACCTCTTTAGCATAAGGCTGTCTCCTTCAAAAACCCAGAAGTTTTCTAGAATCTTTGTAGAATCTTCAGGAAATTTAAAAACAAAACCAAACCAACCCCTCGGTAGTGTAAGGAGCACCGGTGAGTAACCCAGAATGGGTTCCTAAGTGACCTTCATCCACTCTGATACCGAGAGTTTGTAGAATAAGCAATAGGAAAGCCTACCCACCAGCGCACACATAGAGAGGGAGCACGACTCTTCAAGCTCAATATCCATCCCCAAAACCAAAGAACGTTTCGTTCTTTTGGGCTTCCACACCCTCGTAGATAGCTTCGTAGGTTGTCTCTTCCCCACAAAACCTCTAACAGGTTCCTCCAAGGCTACCCTATCCTGTTTTGTGGCCCCTTCAAAAGATATCATTGAACCTTCAACAAAGTTTCTGAGTGCACATACCTTCTTAGCTAAACCAACTTCACCCTCAACATTCGTGGAATCTCTAGAAACTCGCAGAGCCTCCTTGTGAATTGGAACACAGGAAGCAACCCGTTGTGTAATACTAGACGAAACAGTGCAAGGTGGGGGGATAGTAATCGGATGTAAGGTTGGTGGAACGGAAACGGTCGCATTAATTTGGGAGTTATTACCTCAGTTATTACATAGAGCATCCACTGTAGAAATGAAGCTAGGGTGATCCCAAGGATCCCCTGCTTCGACTCCCGAGAAATAGCTGACCTCAACATCCATAAAAATAACCACTAAACCTTAAATAACCTTAAACATAGACAAATAAATACAAGAAAAGGGAGTGATGTGGTGCTCCGTGAGGGGTCTCAGATTAGTGAAAGCCAATGAAGAGAAGCTTCGAAAAGACAAAAACACTCAACGAAAAAAAAATCAGATCTGATGCCTGTCAGTTTAGGTTAAAGTCTGATAGACCCAAGAGGAAAGATGTGAAAATGGAGTGATAAATGTCGCTAAAACTAGTCAGAGGGTTTCATGGCAGGGAAAAAACGAGAAAAAAGGGTGGTAAAAGCCGCTAAACCAGTCAAAGAGTTTCTATAGATTATATAGCTAAGCAAAGGCAAACCGAAACCGAGTCCTCCATACCAGCGACAGTAAGTACCCTTCCGAATATTGTGCAGAAGTCCATTCCTGCGCTCCTCCAGGGATTCCTGCCTAAAAATTTTGAAAAACTGGTGTAGCCATGAAACCTACTCCCCCCCTTCAGTAAATGTTTTTTTTGTTCGACAATCACGCTTCCAAAACTCTAGTTACTAGAGCCATCTTAATATCTCATTTCCAATTCAATCCAAATCAAAGAATACCTAGGGAGGTAATATGGGGTACCTAGGGAGGCACCCAATGGGAATGTGGTTATGTATTATTAGCGGAAGTCATTTAATATATGAGAATGTGGTCATTCAATGTAAGGTGGACTAGGTCCACTATATTAATAAAGACCCACTATGGTAGTTGGATGTAATAAATGAGAGAATGCTCTCTAGAAGGTTCCTAGGAGATAGAGAGAGCTATATAAATAAGTGTAAGCAATGTAATGAAGCACAATGAAGAATATTTTGATGGTACAAGCAAGGATTGCTTGAGGAGTGCATTCCTTCCTTAAGGAATAATATATGGTGTTACCCTACCTCAAGGGTTTTGTCTATATTTCTTGTGTTCAATATTTTGGTGAATGGTTTGGATTACTCTTGTTGAAATTCTTGGTTATTTTGAGATTTATCTTCAGATCTGGTATAGGTAGTTAACAATTGGTATCAGAGCACTTTCCTTGGCCAAAGAAGGGAAGATATTTTTTTCTCTTTTTGCAGAATTTTTTCTAGGGAAGAAAAAGAGGGTGGCGCACTTTAGGTTCAGATATGAAGATTTACGAGCTGGATTTGGAAAAACAAATTGTGTATTTGAATTCCTCTCGGAAAAATACCCAATTTCAAAAAAAAAATATAGCCGAAACGGAGTTCGGGAAGTAAAGTTATGAGCATTTTAAATTCAACAGTTTTTCAGGGTTTTTCCGGAAAAAGCCGCGATTTTCTGTCGTAACTTATTGTTCTATTTTTTGGGGTTTTTCATAGAAAGATGTATTTTACAAGGAAATGTGATGGCCCTAGTATTGAAGCATTCATTAAAGAAAGAAAGTCAGCATGGGAAGAGAATTGACCCCATTGGAAAGATCTCAAATTGCAAGGTGATGCTGCCATTTGGTGGAAATCGCTTGATTAAGGAGATGATGACACTCTCCAATGGAGAATTTGAAAAAATATTGTTAGACAAGTGGTCTCATGGAGAAAATAAGGATACAGAGAGAACCAAGAGTTTATTTTCATGTGACAAATCTATATTACAGGTTCATGGTTGTATTCATAAAGAAAATGTCATTGTTTCTATTAACCCTGGTTGCATGCATAATTTTATCAATGTTCAGTTGGTTAATAGATTGCAAGTTCCAGTAAAGAATATTCAAAGCACACAGGTTGAAGGTGAAAATGTTCAAATTTTTAAAGATTTGAAGATTACCATGGATAAATATGTGTTTCATTCAGATTTTTATGCTATGGATATGAATGAAGTGGATATTGTTTTGGGATATCCTTGGATAGAATCAGTGGGTACCATTAATATTAATGTGCAAAATAAGTTTTTGAAGTTGTGGTACAAGAAAAAGAAAATCACATTGCAGGATGTGTCTCTTAGTCAGAAAGATGGGCCCATGGAAGCTAGCAAAGAAGTTATTGTTGAGTTTGAAGTTGAATCAGAGGCAGAGTCTATAGAAGGAGATGAAGCAAAACTACAGGAAGGACATAATCAAGAACCTAAAGAGGTCATTGACTCAAAGGTACAAAGTGTTGCAGATTTGAAGAAAAAAGAGAAGATACCTACAATTGTTGTATATCACCATCCACATCATATAGAGACACAATAATCATCAAGGCAAGGGCGTGTTCATCAACACATTTATGCACCAACAGGGCACTAGAAAGGAAACCGATCAAGACGTGCATGCAGGACTACCAACACTACAGAAGGAGCTCAGGCTACAAAACAAATTCCAGGGCAACCCCAGCATGATGCAGAGCAAGATCAAGGTGGCGAGGCAACAGATGGACATCATGTTTGTATTCCATTGGAATGGATGGATGGTCATACTTGGTACCGATTGGCTACATTGCTCAGTCGATCATATTGTATGGTTTCTTCTCATGTTTCGAGGACGAAACATGTGAAGGGGGATGAAATGTAGTATACCTAGGGAGGTAATATGGGGTACCTAGGGAGGTACCCAATTGGAAAGTGGTTATGTATTATTAGTGGAAGTCATTTAATATATGAGAATGTGGTCATTCAATGTAAGGTGAACTAGGTCCACTATATTAATAAAGACCCACTATGGTAGTTGGATGTAATAAATGAGAGAATGCTCTCTAGAAGGTTCCTAGGAGATAGAGAGACTATATAAAGAAGTGCAAGCAATGTAATGAAGCATAGTGAAGAATATTTTGATTGTACAAGCAAGGATTGCTTGAGGTTCCTTAAGAAATAATATATGGTGTTACCCTACCTCAAGGGTTTTGTCTCTATTTCTTGTGTTCAATATTTTGGTGAATGGTTTGAATTATTCTTGTTGAAATTATTGGTTATTTTGAGATTTATCTTCAGATCTGGTATGGGTACTTACCAAAGTACCCTTCCGAATATTGTGCAGAAGTCCATTCCTGCACTCCTCCAGGGATTCCCGCCTAAAATTTTTGAAAAATTGATGTAGCCATGAAACCTGCTCCCCCTTCAGTAAATGTTTTTTTTGTTCAACAATCACGCTTCCAAAACTCTAGTTACTAGAGCCATCTTAATTTCTCATTTCCAATTCAATCCAAATCAAAGAACTCTTTATTTTCTTCCCCCTTAACTCTCATATCTCTTTCTTATATCCAAGGCACTATTCCTCCACTTCAAATCTATTTTCCACTTGCTTACAGTTGGCTCAACGAGGAAATAAAAAGAAAAAGACATCCATATTTAAAATTGGTTTTAAATTTTTAATTAAATTAATATTTTTAAATAATAATTTAACTTAATTTTTATACTTATAATATTATAAATTTATAAAAAACAATTTTGATTATAATTTGTATATTTTAATTTAATTTAATTTTATATTTATTTTCATTTTCTTTACAATATTATAATAATTTAATTATAAATTTATAAAAAATAATTTTGATTATAATTTATATATTTTAATTTAATTTAATTTTATATTTATTTTCATTTTCTTTACAATATTATAATAATTTAACTAAAGGTATGAGCTTTTTGGATAATTAACATTATGGAGGTTAAAACCTCTAGAAAATTCATACATTATGACTAATTATATAAACTTACACTCTCACAATTTAACTTAAGTTTCCAAAAAAAAATCTCATAAAATTTATTAAAATAATAATAATATTTTTTTATTATACTAGATTAAAACTCTCTCGAATTTGATTTTATTCATATATTATGACTAATTATATAAACTTACACTCTCACAATTTAACTTAAGTTTCCAAAAAAAAATCTCATAAAATTTATTAAAATAATAATAATAATTTTTTATTATACTAGATTAAAACTCTCTCGAATTTGATTTTAGTTTTAAAACCTATAAAATGAAACTAGGGAGGGAATTTTTTTTTAGTTTTAGTTTTAGTTTCATGACATTGTTTAACGAATTTTTACATTTTAAGTGGTTTTAATATTTAATAATATGTTTTGTTTTTTTTTTAAATTATAGGTTTGAATTTAAAGGGTTTGAAGTATGTACATTTCTATGAACTAAGTAATGAAATTATTGTACATAGAGGATCTCTTGTTTCAAAAAACAAGAAGGCCCTATATGTTAATTTAAAGCTAAGTTATAATCTTAAATTAGATTATTATTAATTTATATATAATCAATTCACAAATGAATTTTTTGAGATGTTTTAAATAATTGTTTTTTCACATTATTTACTTATAGAAAAAAAAAGTTTAAATTATTATTATTTTATATATAATTAATTCGAAAATAATTTTTTTTTGGAAAGTTTTAAATATACATTATTTACTTAAAAAAATCATATTAAAATTATTTGCTTAAAAAGAAAAATTCTTAAAAAAATAGAGGAAATTAAAAAAAAAACTCATTTGCTTTTAAAATGTTCTTTATACAATGATACGTCATAATTTAGTTCACAACATACTAAATAAAAACTATCATACTAAGCTGGGAGACTTCATAATAATTTTAAACTCAAATCAAAATAACTATCATTTGCTTTTAAAATGTTCTTTATACAATTATACGTCATAATTTAGTTCACAACATACTAAATAAAAACTATCATACTAAGCTGGGAGACTTCATAATAATTTTAAACTCAAATCAAAATAACTATCTAAATAAGTAATTTCAAGATTCTAATTTTTTTGTTCACTCTCTTTGTATTGCTGCTACATATCAAGTTGGTCCAAAGCATGTTGAAATGTACTTTTATCTTTATCATAGTGAAATTGGTAGTTGGACTAACCCAAAAACACATTGGAATAAACATATTTCTAAAATTTGTAATATAGAGGAAATTAAAGATGAACAACACTTCTTTTTAACATCATGATCTTAAAAATATAAAACAAAATTTTATTAAACTATATTTAACATAATTATTTTTCACTACTTCTTTAGATATAAAGATTATAACAATCTCAATACTTTCATTTCTACCATATTTAAATATAAAAATGAAAATTTGAAAAAATATTTAATTACTATTTTTCTTTAATTTTTCAATAAATTTTATTTATCTTAATAAAAAATAAACATTATCATTATTATAATTAATCTAAAAAATAAAAATAAAAATATTTGAATCTTGCACCTTCCCTACTCATATACAATGTTTGTCCCCATAAGTCAGTCATGTAGTAATTTAATATATGCTTTTAATATGAGTTATGTATATAAACATTTTTTATTATTAAAATGAGGTATAACCTTAATTTCCAATAATAAAGAATAAATATATATTTAAACATTTTTTTTTTTTTTTAACGAAAACGGGTATGGATTTTATTTATAATAGGGCAGAGAGGGCTGCCAATCCCTTACATATTCGACCAGAGCTGCCGCTCTGTAGTTCATTTGCCAGCCAGATAACTATGCTAGATTCATACTACTAAATCTAGAGGAGAGACAATCAAAATTCTGGTCTGGTTTTAGCTAACTGAGAAAGGAGCCG